>JAKCPI010022554.1:0-18945 GCA_023213315.1 Euborellia annulipes | reverse complement strand
ACTCATTGAGTACATTGATACCCTTAGCTTTGCCTGGGGAGTTCGCTCCCTCCACTAGTTGATAGGGGACCTCAAATAGTTCAAATAATCTCAAAAGTTTTGTGATTTTGCAACTCGAAGGTTCATTTTTCTAAACTTACAATTTGCAAGACATAAAATAATTGAAAATTAGATAAAGAGAAAAAAAATTATTAATGAAGGGGAGAAAACGAACGTTTTTCCTTCCACTTAGAAGAGGCAATCGATGGGGTGTGGCGAGATTTAATTTACAAAGCTATCCGGCTTATAAAAAAATAAGGGAAAATATTAATAATATGCGAGGGTTGGTTTTTTTGATGGCAACAAGTAGGTATTTTGGAGGAGGGGGTTTCAGATGGCAACTCTTAGTGTAGGTCAAGCGGATAATGAGGAACCAGCGAAGAGAGCGAAAGGGCAAAGCAACGATGAAGGTGTCCAGACGATTCGAATAAACTCGGCAAAACTCGGCGAGATTCGTATTGAAGTGGGCGGGATTTGCAGGGCAGAGGGCTGCTCTGATCAATTGCCGGCCAGCCATTTTGGAAAGGAAGGCGCTACTGCTGGTGTGAGGTACGCTTGTGTCCTTGTCCTCTCCTGAGAGGCTGTCAGTGCAGACGGGCAGTACCTGGCCATGCCGGTCCGCCTGCCATCTAGACTACCCGCCTAGGCCGTCGACATGATGGGCAACCTGTGTCTTCACCGCCCGGCTGTCCTACTTGTCCTACTCCTCGCCTGTGGCCTTCTAGGTCACACGCGAGCCAACGGCAATGTTGGTGAGTTGATGATTGTTTTTTTTCCCACCCCAGGGTGCAACATATGGAAGCACTTGCGAAGGGATTAAACGCAATCCGAGCACCTCAGAAATCGCAAATTCACTTCTATCAAAGTTCTAAATGATTATTTCCATTTATATACAAAGTTTATAATAGAAAATCCATTTTGATTTAAATGTCCTTGCAAAATTTTTAATCGGATTATTGTAAATATTGTTCAAAATATTGCTTTTAGCTATTAGTAAATAGAATAATCAATGAAATTGAATTCAAACTGTCTGAAAGATGGGGCTGTGTGAGTGACTTTTATTAGAAATTTCAAATTTTAGACTTGATTATGGGGAGGAATCGACGGTACTTTGAATAATAATAAAGACTGAATTCGTTCTTTTGAAAAATAATCTTAAAACAGAGCCCGATAAATCAAAAATTCTCAAAATGTTACGGCGCACACACACACTGTACAGGATCAGCTTCCGAAATAAAAGCTAGAAAGAGATGGTGAAAGCTATCGAAAAAGATTAAAACAAATTTAGGAAAATATATGAAAATAATCAATAGATAGGATATAATACAAATAAAAAAAAACGGAAATGGCTCAGCTTCGCCTGCCTGTCCGAGACACTTGCGATAGACGAGAGTCGAGAGAGGGGATAAGGTGTGCCGATCCCGCAGCGAAGAAAAAAGGGAAAAAATAAACAGCCCAAAAATTCGAGAAAGCTGGTACAAGAACCAATTGAAAGAACTATATATGCCTGTTTCATTTCAATTTAATTTTCGTCTTTCTTAGACGAAGTTTCATTTAAAGAACTGTATGTACTGTCATTTTCATGATGACGGCCTTAATGGTAAATATTTATTTTTAATTATGACCATGTAATATTTATTTATTTACATAAATTTCCCAACAGAAATTTACTTCCATTATAGGGAAAGTTAAATTACAAAAAAAACCGAAAATTAAATTTTAGTTTAGTTCGTTAGTCCGGCCTCCCTCCTTGAATACTCGGAGATCATTTTAAAAATTTTCTCCCATCCTAGTTTTAATTGGAGCTAAGTAAAATAGGGATCCAGATCTGAGAGCAAACGCTGGAACCCTAAATCCAATACAGGCCAATAATTCAGAGCAATCCCAGCGTAAGACCCCATGTAAGACTATTATTGTGAATTGTTCTTATTAATAGCTCCGAAGATGGTCCTAACCAGGACCGAAATGTCAGCAGTGAGAGGGAAATAAATTAAATAATTTCACGATACTAAATTTGCGAGATGAGTTTGTGTTTATGATTGGGCAAAAATTGCGCCCCCTGGAGTCGAACCAGGACCTGCACGCTTTCGCGGTGGGCGTACTACCTTTATCCTAGATCCAGGGAGCGCAATTTTCGCCCAATCATAAACACAAACTCATCTTACAAATTTGCTATCTTAAACGATATAGTGACTGGCTTACATACGATAAAGCCTTTGAGCGTAGTTTGCAAAAATTTCATCTTTTTCAAACAAAGCTCTACTTACAAGGAGAGTACACGGTTGACTCGTCACCGATTTTGATCTCCTTTTATTTGGTGAATCTATACTGAAAAATATTTGTATCCTGATCGAACTTTTCGTCCAATGCCCCCTGTAACAATTTTTTTCTCATCTGAAATTTTAAAATCTGAAAAGGATTGATAAGGCTCAAAGAAAAGTATATAAACAACAACAACTGATAGCGTAACGGGTAGAGGAGAGGATTAGTAATCCAGGGATCCCAAGTTCAAAACTTGGGTTGTCATTTTTTTTTTTTTTTAGTATTATTTATTGTATAAAAAAATAAATATATTTATATTATAAAAATATTTTATTTATATTTGCGACATATTTATTACATATTTATACAGAAAACAATGAATAATAAGTAAATTAGATATATAAATGAATAATTCAGGTGCGTATATAAGGGGGAGATCGAGGGGCCGAGGGCATATACCCTACATATATAGGAATATAGAGCCAATAATGGGTCTCTCCCCCCCCCGAAATGTTTGCGCAACCCCATAGCGCGAAAATGTTGGCTCCACAAAAGAGGAAATGTTCCGCGAACGGCACATGAAGAAAATTTTGATTTAGCTGGTGGCAAAAATTTTGCGTCTCTAAAAAAAAGGTAATATTTTTCGGACATACAGTATATACAATATATCTAATTGATTTATTATTCATTGTTTTCTGTATAAATATGTAATAAATATGTCGTAAATATAAATAAAATATTTTTATAATATAATATAATATTTATTTTTTATACAATAAATAATACTAAAAAAAAAAAAAATGACTACCCAAGTTTTGAACTTGGGATCCCTGGATTACTAATCTTCTTCTCTACTCGTTACGCTATCAGTTGTTGTTGTTGATATTCTTTTCTTTGAGCCTTATAACAATCCTTTTCAGATTTTAAAATTTCAGATGAGAAAAAAAATTGTTACAGGGCGCATTGGACGAAAAGTTCGATCAGAATGCAAATATTTTTCAGTATAGATTCACCAAATAAAAGGAGATCAAAATCGGTGACGAGTCAACCGTGTACTCTCCTTGTTAGTTAAATGAATTAATATTAGCTGCTCTCTCTCTTATTCTACCTACAAACAAGTACTGAATGTATTAATCAAACAAAAAAGAAATGATAAAATTTGGTGTGACTGGTCGCACAGCTCACAATTTTCTCTTACCTTCGGTAATCGAAAGTGGTGTGCTTGTCACACCAGATTTTTCGTGTCGACATATATTTAGTTTTCGACATTATGGTACATTTGAATTCAAGATATAAAATTTATAAACATGGGAAAATATTTATATTTTGTTACCATGACAACCACTTTTTTTTTTTTTTTTTTATATAAAAAAAAAACACCCCTTTTTTTTTATCTCAACCACCCCCACCCCCCCATCCCCCTCCTTTCCGGCACCCAGGCCCCTTAAAAACTTAGAAGAAAAGCGTTTGGAAAATATATTTTCTATTGGGGGGTGAGGGATTTCATTTTAAAGCAACTGGTATCCAAATGGGTTAAATAAAAACAACGGGCCGGCCGGGGCCGACCCCCCCAACGTTGGGAGAGGAGGGAGGGGGGCCACCCACTACCCCAAACCCGGGGGCAACAACCACTTTTCCTATCTTTCTTATGAAGTAGCCCACGGGGCTTGGAGTAGTTGGTAGCGCGCCTACCTTCTATACCGAACGTCGCGGGTTCGGACCCAAGCAGTCCGATGATTTTATTTAAGGCATTTGGATACCAAATGACTTAAATAAAAATGCCTGGACCCCCAATAGATATTATCTTATACAACGGTTATTGTCAAAGTCTTAAATGGCCTAAGTTGCCGAAAAGACTGTGTGAATGTGAGTGTGAATAAGAAAAAAGTGTGAATGTTTTAAAAAAAAAAGTACAAGAGTAAAAATGTGTTCAAATAAATGTGAATATTCATTATAACGAGAATCTAAAAAATAATTGATTTTTGAATTTTAATCAAAATCGCTGGAGCAAATTTTGAGAAAATGAAAACAAAACTGAAAAAGTGCATCAGTAAAATACTAGTAGTACTCTTTGGCCGGTTTTGATTTAAAGCTTCTTTTCACGTCTCAGGGGGGGGCCTAACTTAAATATAAAATTTCATCCACTTGTTAGCTCAATTCCTTCATGCTTTAAATTGAACACACACACGCACACACACAGACAGACCATGTCGCGAAAACCACTTTTTTGGATCCAGGGGACCTCAAAACGTGTATATCCATCAAAATCTCGACATCGAATTTTTGACATGAATCCAATACTTTCTCTCTATATATATTAACATATATAGAGGTAAGAGAAAGTAAAAAGGCTCTATACAACTCCAGAAAATTTTAAGGCTAGAAATGAAATGAGACATTCCAAAAAAAAGAAAACTACAAATCACTAAGTTTTAATTAATGATGTCATAACGATATGAATTAAGAATAATTAAATAACTTGAAATAAATATTCAATAGTAAATTGGAAGTGGAAACGAATAAAAGTGATTTTTTAATGAATATAAAGGTTAGATTTTATAATAGTTTAATACCCTATGGGCCGGTTGCTTCATCCTGGGTGAGTTTGTTAGCCCTGGGCTAAATGGCTTTTTTTTGTAATGCAGAAACCCTCTTCCGGGGAACAAATCATGTTCTGTTTGTGATGTTTGCAACTCCATTAAGGCATCTTATAAAAATTATTAAAAATAAAAATTGATATTATCACCCATAATTTAAATAAATATTATTAATATACATTTAAATATAAGAATTTAATTTTTTTTTGCTAAAATTTGAAAATTTTCAAAAAAATAAACAAGATTTATTAGAGTTCACATAACAATTAGTCAATTGTTCCAATCTTCACAACTATTTTGACAAATTGCCAGCTGTGTGACTCAAATCAAGAGTCGCGGGAGCGACTCGTCGCCGAGCATGTGAAAAGCAAAAGAAAGCAAAGAAACTCTTAATACTATCATTTAGTTGATATTCCAATAGATGCCAATGGCCCATTGCATTTAGATGGACGAGTCGTCCCTAGACTATATTATCAAGAATGATTTTAAATCCTTAATAAAAGATAGGGACGTGAAAACATTTTTTTGAGAAACTTTTCTCTTTCTGGGCGAATATCTCAAAAAGTTTTTAAGATATCGGAGCCAAATTTTTTTTATATTAAACTAGAATAAATAAGGATTATTTTGAGCACGAATTCAAAAAAAAATTCCAGTCCCAAAAAGAATGGCAGAGGCTCAAAGTTGAGATTTTGCCGATTTCGGAAGGTCAAAAGTTAGTCTCTTATTTTTCCTTTTTTTCTTTTTTTTTTTTTTTTTTTTTTTTTTTTCATTCTTTTCTTCAATTTTCAAATTTTTAGACAAAGCTACAGGTTTCCCTGCTGGACCGATTTGGATGAAATTTAAAATACAAATAGATACTATCAAAAACCCGATACCTTTGATATAAAATTTCATTTTGGATCAAAAGTGACTTTTTGAGAGGTATTCAAAATTTCAAATTTGTCCTATCTTTAACGTGGCGAAAAGACAATTCTAACTATTTTACTCCCTGATGACGTCATCTAGGAACATATCTATTAATTTTAGTAATTTTCATCCCTAATGGAATAACAATTTTTAGGATAAATCCATTCAGATAGAAATATAATAGATTAACGTGATAAGAAGAAGTGCTACCAACATAACAAAAATAAAAAACCTAATATTTTATAAAATTTGGTGAAATCCTATGTTTATCGTTTCGAATGGATGCCAATCGATGTATTTACATTCTACCAACATAACAAAAATAAAAAACCTAAAATTTTATAAAATTTGGTGAAATCCTATGTTTATCGTTTTGAATGGATACCAAACGATGTATTAATTTTTTTCTGTTTGGAATGCATATTAAAAGATCTATTCATGGGATAACTTAATATTTAATAAACAAAAATTATTAAATAAAATTTAAATGTAATATTTCACAAAAAGAAGTGAAATCTCAGCCAAAAACATCGGAGATGCAAAAAGGGGCGCCTCGCATTATTTTTGTCCAGCGTCGAGGTGAAATCAAAAAAATGCGCCTCGCTTTTCTGATTTATATAAAAGCGAGGATATATGAAACAAATAAAATTCTGTAGGGGTTTTATTTAAGTGAAAATATTTCCTTGCTTTTATATAAATCAGAAAAGCGAGGCGCATTTTTTTGATTTCACCTCGACGCTGGGCAAAAATAATGCGAGGCGCCCCTTTGCATCTCCGATGTTTTTGGCTGAGATAAAGATAATTTCAAAAAGAAATATACCTTTTATTTTCACCTAACAAGAAGTAATATCAACTGAAAATATTAATATAAATATTTAATATCAATTTGCATTCAATTTGAAAACAAATAGTTTTATTAACAAGACATGTGCAATGCCTTAGATGAAGTTAGGAGAATATTCAACAACTTGCAATATATCCTGGATATACGAGTATAATCCTGATTGACATAAAATGAATAATAACAAAAAAACGGTAGATTCCATATTGCATTTATATTATTTTTTACATTTATATTGGTGAAGTTAGGATGCTTGAGTTCATAATACATGTTCGTACGTGTCAACCCAGGGCTAAATCTTAGCCCCACCTTTGGGCCTGGGCTAACTTTAGCCCGGACCTTGGCTCCAATTCCCCATATATCTATATGAAATTACTCAAAAGTGAGGTTAACTCAGGGCTAAATATGGCGACGAGATCTGATGCAAGCGGGCCCTAGCCTATAACATTTTATAAAATATACAACATTTCATCATTTTATTGATAAAATAAGTAGAATATAAGGTAAAATAACAAATATATGTACTTCTAGAATACTTCTTTTAGCAATAAAATGATGAAATATCGTATATTTTACTATAAAAATAAAACTGAAGTGGGTTTCTGCACTACAAAAAAAGTCGGGGCTAACAAGCTCACCCAGGATGAAGCAACCGGCCCTAAGAGGATAGAGGAGGCATTGACATTGACACTGTTGATACGAGTAATCTCCAAAGCCAAAGGTCTGATGAACATTTATTTAAATCAATAGGGATAAAACAATTATGCCTGAATAATTAGAATCACAAACATGGCCACCGTAAAGCTTTGGCGTTTATATTGCTGGCCTCCCTTCACCACAGCTGGTGTGACTGGTTGCACAGCACTCAACTTTATCTTAACTAGCATTAGTGTGTAGATTTTTAGACGGACATGTTTCTTAATTTAGTCACCTAATTTAGGCTTGCACGGAGAGAAGAAAGTCTCTTGTCAAATATTTTAATTAAATAAGAAATGTTAATTAAAATAGGAAATCTTAAAGCAAACTCTAAAGGATTAAATGTGCAATTTGTTCTTTTACTACCTTATATAAAGTTGATTTTAGTATACCTAAGACGCCAGATTTAATATAAAGCCACAACTGCGATGTAAAATATTTTTGATTACATTTCAAAAAAATCTCGACATCGAATTTTGACATGATCGCAATACTTTCTTTTTATATATTACATATATAGGTAAGAGAAAGTAAAAAATGTAGGGCCTATATTAAATACTAATCAGTGAACTCTCGAAAAGAACGACAACGGATTAGAACAACAGTCATGGGCGTAGCCAGGGGGGCCATTAGCCCCCCCCCCTCTGGCTTGTCCTAAAAGTTAAAAAACAAACAAACAAATATATATTTTTCCCATTGGGAATTTTTTTTAACGCCCCAATCCACTACATTAATTTAATTTTTTTTTTTTAAATAAATAATTAATAATCTATGTATATATTAATTGCAAACCCCCCCTCTCGCCGTAACGAGGGGTTGCCCCCCCCCAAATAAGATGTCTGGCTACGCCCATGACAACAGCCAACAGTGTACTTTATGGTTAATTTGAACGACACGCTTGTAATATGGCCAGACTAAGAACAAGAAAAATAAAAATAACAAAATAACAGTATATACAATTAAATTTTAAAAACGTTTGATTAATAAATTTGTTTTATAATGCTTTTAAATAAAATCGACCAAAGAGTATTAGTTAACAAATTTTGCATGTTTTATTTGTTGGTGGACCGAACGTGCCATTGGTCCCTGGGAATCGAACCCAGGATCTCCAGCCTTTCCGGGACATTGGTGAGCACCAGGCCACCGTACCCTCGGCCAACCAACTATGAGGCGTCCGGCCAACATATAAAATATACTCATAAATTTGTTAAATATATCAAATCCGAATCGAGGTATTCATTGAATATTCAAATATTTAGATTTCTAAAAATTATTTAAAGAGTACAAGTACTTTTATTCATCTAATTTTTTAATTTTTCTCGGCCGATTTTGATTAAATTTATTATACAAAATAGGTCTATTCAATTATTTTTCAGATGTGCTTTAAAATTTTGTTTGACCCTGGGTTCTAGCACAGTGATAAAGTTCTTGTCTCTTCTGCTAGGGGTCAGGGGATCGCATCACGTCTTCTGCGACAAAATTTTTATCAATTGAATTGGCTGCCAATCCATTGAAATAAATAGTGACGGGGTCTGAATGGCCTTCGATGCAGAAAAAGACCTTAAATAAATTTATGTTTCTATACACTGTACTTCAGTATTTTTCTATGCTTGTTTATAAATTTGTCTTTTAGAGTAAATAACTCGTCACAAAAAAAATCTGGTGTGACAGCAATACTTTCGATTACCGAAGGTAAGAGAAAGTTGTGTACTGTGCGGGTAGTCACACCAGATTAAAATGCTAATTAAAATACTTCTCTACGTCATATCATAGAATGAAATTTATTAGACTCTAAACATAGTTCCATGGATCGATTTTTTTATGAGAATAAATCCTCTACTGTACTGTATTCATAGTAGATTATTGAATAATAAAGTTATATGGGAGCTAAATTCACATCTAATGGCACGTGAGTGAGCATTACCATTTAATTATTCACGTGCTCTCTATTATTAATTTTAACAATGACGCGCACTATTAGTGACTTTACTTATTAATACTTTTATTTATTTATCTTTTTTCTGCACTGAATATTTCCCTTTATTTAAATCAATTTAAGACGTCATCAATTCCTGCGATCTTTTTGAAAAATTTCGAAATTTCTTTTAAGAAAAGTAACGAGTTAAAAATAGATCAGACTCTGCTTCACGTACTAATGCTTATGATTATCAACAAACCATAATTTTTTTTTTTTTTTTGTTTTCCGGTTTTAAGGAGTTTATTAATAATTATGTGGTTTGTTTTCTCCGGTTCCTTTACTTTCATCTTATCAATATTTGAGACCGTTGAAAAAAAAGAAAAAATTCAAAAGTTTTTTTTAATTTCTCTTACCTATATGTATATGTTAATATACATATATAGGCACCCACCTCAGGTGTGAAAATAAGCTTTTTATCAAAATCAGCCAAAGAGGACTAGTACTTTACTGATGTAGTATTTCAGTTTTTTTTTTCGATTTTGTCAAAATTCGCTCCAACGATTTTGATTAAAATTCATAAATCATTTTTTAGATGCTCTTTAAAATGTATATTCTCATTTTGCCATTGAAATATTCAGAAGACCACTTTACTCTTGTACTTCATAGGAAAGATAGGAGAAATGGTTGCCATGGTAACAAAATATAAATATTTTCCCAAACCCTTACATCTTGAATTCTAATATATCGGTGGAAACTAAATATATGTCGACACAAAATCTGGTGTGACAAGCGCAGAACCTTCGGTAATCGAAAGTTGTGTGCTGTGAGACAGTCACACCAGATTTTTTTTGGGTTGTGCCAGTATTTTATTCAAATTCATTGAGATTAAGAGTAAGAAGAGGGGATGTTTAGATAGTTTCAATGCTGGAGGGTCAAGTAACCCCCAGACCTTAGAAGTCTGTTTCACGGCTTTGACATTCTTATTTAAATTCAGAGTTGGTGGTTTTAACCACAATTTTTTTTTTTTTTTTCAATTGTATGCTATTAATATTGATATAAAAATAATAGTACTTTACCGATGTACTTTTTCTTATTCTTGGGTTATCGGAAATTAAATATATCGCGAGACAAAAAAACCGTGACAGACCCAGAATACAACTTTTAATTATTGAATATAAGAGAGAGTTGTGTGTTGTGCGGTCAGGCACACCAGATTTTTATAAATTATTCTCTTGTTAGTAAGAGAATAATTTATTTGTAAAAATATATCTTTGGATAAGTAATTGAATAAATCAGATATGGAGAATGTTTATGTTTAAGATATGCCATGATTAATTAATTACGTTAAATGTTTTTAGAAAAAATCCAATCTTTCAAACAACTCAAATCGAAGACCCACAAAGTTTATGGCACAAAAAATGCTATTTAGCTTAATGTTTTTGTATATTAATTATTTAGAGGAGCTTCACAAATAAAATGAGCCTGTAGTGTCTCTCAATTACAAATACACTACTGTTCTGATATATAATTAGATGGAGAATACAAGGGCGGGCCCTCGGGGCTTGGTGTAGAGGTTAGCGTGCTAACCTCGTATACCAAAAGTCGCGGGTTTGAACCCCAGCCATTTGGATACCAAATGGCTTAAATAAGAATACCTGGACCCCAAATAAATATGTTAATCAATAACGAATATCGTTAAAGTCTTATATGGCCTGAATTGCCGAAAAGACTGTGTGAATGTGTGTGTGAGTGCGAGTGTGAATGAGAAAAATGTGTAAGTGTTAAAAAAAATACAAGAGTAGTTTTTCGGAGGGGGAAGGTACCAGTAACCTGGTGTGACTGGTTGCACAACACCCAACTTACTCCTACTTTCGGTAATTTAATGTCGCATTCTGTACTTCTCTACCATATTTTTTAATTCGAAATTGTTTTGAACACACGCCCTTGATCATTTTAAGAGATTCCCTTTTTTGGAATCAGATACTCACAAAAAGATTATTTCCATCAAAATCCTCGACATCGATTTTTTGACACGATCGCAATATTAAATAGCCAATATAGGCAAGACTAACAATTAAGTAAATATATAGGCCTATATATACAAATCAAATTTTTGAAATTTTATATTAAAAATAAAATTTAATTTTCAAGAAAAATGTTTTTCTCAAATCACGGGGGAGGGGTAATTACCGCCTTAATTTTTTTTTTTAATTTGGGGAGCAAGTCCCCTCTCCAAAAAAAATTCTGGCACGGCCACTAATGCTCACTAAGAGATAGAGATCATTTGAAGATAAAAATCTTTTTATTTCTTTTTGATTATACTATAGAATTTGTATCATTGATTCTTCCAAAGCCATTTTCTTGATTAAACTTTATTTTGTTTCTCCACTAACAAACTTAATTGGTTTTTAAATTTGTAATTGTGAAAAAAATTGAATTTGATCCCGAATTAATACATAAATATTAAAAAAAAAACAAGGTCATTTATGTTTGCTTTTCTTATTTTTTTTTTTTTTCTTATGGAGCCAATAGAGAGATGAGATTGATTGAATAAAAAAAGGGATTGAAAGAACGAACGAAAGAACGACAACGATATGTTTGTTATTGATGCCTTCCATTCTACTTTATCGAAAGAGTCCAGCCGCTCGGCCCTGAGGCGACACAACATCCCCCGATTATTATTTACAAAGAATTTTAATTATTATATTAAAAGATCCAATTTCCAAATGGATGGATGATGTCAAATTATCCGAAAGTTTTTTTTTTTTTTAATAGAAAAGAGGAATAACAAACATGGCAGCTCTTCGGAAGATTAAACAAGATGACAAAATAAAGAAAACACTTTTTGTGGAAAGAAAATTTAGTCATAAAATACTATTACCAAAAAAAGTCAATTGATTCAAAATTTCCATATAGCTCTGTGTATTTTAAATGTTGACTGTTTGAAATAAACTCTGGTTATTTTTCAAAATTTTAATCTCATTAATAGAGAAGTCGTAATTAAATACAAAATTTCATAAGATTGGAAAAATTTGTTATAAATGTATAACAATTTCCAAAGGGAACCAACCCCCTTTTGAATCGAAATGGCTCTATGGAAGGAAGAGCCGAAAAATGAATTTGAAAAACCTGAAATACATCAGTAAAATGTACAGTGAGGGACAATATTAAGTCCCACCCATGCGTTTTTAATTGTGATTATTTCATTCTTTTAAAAAAAAATATTATATATTTTTTAATGGAAACTTTCATGGTTCAAACTTAGAAAAATTTCAATAAAGATTTTCATTTTCTTTTATAAAAACAATGAAATCATCACAAGTAGAAATCGAATGGGTGGGACTTAATATCGTCTCTCACTGTACATTAAACAATTTTCACGAAAGATTTTACTGATACACTTTTTAAAGGGTATCTAAAAAATAATTGATTTTTGAATTTTTAATCAAAATTGTTAAAGGAGATATTGAGAAATTTGAAAAAAACTCAAAAAGTACTTCCGTAAAGTACTAGTATTTTTTGATCAAAAGCTTATTTTTACGACTTAAGGGCGTGCCTAACTTGAATATAAAATGTCAACTTCTTAACTCATTTCCTTTATGCTTGAAATTGTCCACACAGACACAATGGGATCCACTTTTTTGGACTGACAAGGAGTCCCCACGGGTTGTGGGTCACCGATTTTTTCAAACTCATAGGATTTGACGATTAGTATCTGGACATCAATTTCCCAAACCAGTTCGATGCACTACTCAAGAACACTCAAGAAAATCGACTTTGAAGACGATCAAGATTTCCGAATTCTATAAGTTTGAATAATTTTATTTATATGTAAACAGTGTCTGCTAGCCGTGAGAGTAAGCGCAACAGTCTGGTAAACAAGGAGTCGCTAGTTCGATGCTTGTTCCGGACATTTTTTTTTTATTTCAATTCTCTATCCGCATATATAGATAGCATCTCTCATATTAACTATATTATAAAATTGAAATTAAATTAATAAATATTTTTCAATATAAATTAACATCTTTTATTTTTAATTACCACTCGTTAGACACTGAAAATACAAATATTTATAATAAATTGAAATTTGGTATAAAAACATCTTATTGTTAAGTAAGACGATTCGTTGCATATATTTTCATATATCTTCTTTTTTTTTAAACACTCACACTTTTTTCCACTCACACACACATGCAGACAGTCTTTTCGGCAACTTAGGCCATATAAGACTTTAGTCGATAAAACAACACGGCGGTGAAAACTGTAGTTTTTAGTAGTATACTTTTTAATTTTTATACCAAATTTCAATTTATTATAAATATTCGTATTTTCAGTGTCTAACGAGTGGTAATTAAAAATAAAAGATGTTAATTTATATTGAAAAAATATTTATTAATTTAATTTCAATTTTATAATATAGTTAATATGAGAGATGCTATCTATATATGCGGATAGAGAATTGAAATAAAAAAAAAAAAAATGTCCGGAACAAGCATCGAACTAGCGACTCCTTGTTTACCAGACTGTTGCGCTAACTCTCGCGGCTACCAGACACTGTTTACATATAAATAAAATTATTCAAACTTATAGAATTCGGAAATCTTGATAGTCTTCAAAGTCGATTTTCTTGAGTGTTCTTGAGTAGTGCATCGTACTGCTTTGGGAAATTGATGTCCAGATACTAATCGTCAAATCCTATGAGTTTGAAAAAAATCGGTGACCCACTACCCGTGGGGACTCCTTGTGAGAGTCAAATCGTCTTTTTTTTTTTCTTAAAAAACATTCACACTTTTTTCTCATTCACACTCACATTCGCACACACATTCACACTGTCCTGGGGTTCGAACCCGCGACTTTTGGTATTTGAGGTTAGCACGCTAACCCCTACACCAAGCCCCATGGGCAAATCATGTTTATTCCATCAAAATCGAATTTTTGACATGATAGCAATATTTTTTCTCATTATATATTACATATATAAATATATAGGTATGAGAGAATAAAAATAGGCTAGATGTATTTTATCGTCACGACCGTAGTCTGAAAAATTTTTCGGGAGAGAGTGTTTGGACTATCCGACCGATAAACTCCCCCCCCCCCCTCTTCCCATATCATTTAAAATTTTAATCCGATATTTTTATTTATTTATTTTGTTTTCGGGTGCGATTTGACAGCAGACCCCCAATCTCTGACTACCGGTTGATATTTATTTATCTGGAGGATTCAAAATAAGTAAAACTAAAGATGTACTTACAAAAGCAGTTACTTTTAAGCGCCATTTACTGATGATGAGCTGCATAGAAACGACGTGATCAAGAGGCTTTCTCCGTTGAACTCGGCTTAGTTTTGAATTTGATTTTAGGGCTGCTCCGAGATCTGAAAAAAGAGAAAATAAATTAAATGAATGATGAAATTTATTTTGTTTAAAAAAAAAAAAAAAAAAAACGAGGGATTAAATTAGAGAAAAAAGTGAGAATTATCTTTTTTTATAAAGGGAAAAGGGTAAACATATTAGTTCATTTCAAAAGATTTCAAATATTTGACCCTTTCATTTATTTAGAAACATTACATTTGGTAATCTAAAGTTTTGTAATGCAGATTTTTAGTGTTTTTTAGATATTTTGTCGATTTTTTCAACATTCATATATTTTGTAGAGGATTTTTAAAAAAAATACAGTAGGAGAAACTAACTGGGAAGACTTGGGCCTTTAGTTTAGATAACCAAATCGCATTTTTAAAATAATTAGAATTGAAAGAAAATGGCTTCTTTTGAGACTATATAATTATAATTCCTCCAAGGGTTTTGATTGTGTCCTTTAAGGAGCTCAGCGCTTTAGATATAATTGGAGAAGGATCCTGGAGAGACTAGCCTGGGGAGCTTGATTTTTATTTATGCAGACACATTTATTTACATCTTTCGGTATACAAATGATTTAAATAAATATTCACTTCCTGGGATCCAAACCCGCGTCTCTTGACTTTAATATTGCCATTTGTCAACAATAAACCTTTCGGCCCACGAGGTGAGGGATAACGTTCAGTAATCAGTCCATTAGATTAAAAATAAATATTATGAAACAACTTCTCGAGTAGGTTCTGTTCGATTCTAAAAATTTTCAGAATCCTCATCTTTGTAATTTAGTTTGTCTTAAAGGGGCCAATGCTTTTCAATCTTTTTGGCTTACCAAAATGGGTGTTTGGTAACCCGAGTATTTTTCCTTGGTTCTTCATAATATCTTTTATAAGGGTGAAAAATTCATTTCAAGGGAAAGACAACAAACAGACGGTCGGACACTCCGCTATTATATAACACCAGTGGTAAAGCCCTGATAGGCACATACCCACAGGGACAGGAAGTCTACCGCTAGCGCTTTATATATCAATAGTATGATATGATAGTACCATTGGTATACATTTGTTTATTGTAAAATATAACGGAGTTTGTGTGATCGAATCATTGGAGCAATTAATGGAAAAATCAATTAGAGCAGTGTTTCCCAAACCTTTTTGTGCTATGCCCAATCTGAGCCTTTCTAAAATTCTTATGCTCCCCCCCCTCCCAAATAATGTTTGATATTCAAAAATTGAAATGTACACTATAGAAATTTGAATGATCTGGACTAGGGAAAATAAATTTTCGAATTATCTCTAAACAATCGAATTGTCCCACTGTGGGACGTGGGTCCCATGTTTGGAAACACTGAATTAGAGGATTGTTATTTGTATTGCTTTCCTTATTTTTAATCACTCCATGGGAATATAGAGAGAGATAAAATTATTATTATAGGCTTATATATGTTCTCCCTCTACTGCACCCCTGATATATCATCTATTATATCTGGTATTGAGACCAAAGTCCTGAAGTTAGGCAGCCTACTAAACTTTTTTCTGATTAAAACATTGAGATTTTTCTAAATATATTAAAATTTAAGATAAATTTTGTATGGTTATTCTTTTGTTAAAAAGGGTCGTCGGCCTATTGTTTGCTTTGAAAAAGATATTTCTCATACAGACTTGATGGCATTTGGGCTGCCTAACTACCGGGCTTTAGTCCAAATACTATTGCAATACATATATCGTTGCCGAAAAGTAAAATGCTAGTAACAAACAACATTTTAATAATATAAATTTTGAAAAATCTGGTGTGACTGGCGCACAGCACACAACTTTCTCTTACCTTCGGTAATCGAAAGTTGTGTTCTGTGCTTGTCACACCAGATTTTTCGTGTCGAAATATATTTAGTTCCCGACAGTACGGTACATTTGAATTCAGATGTAAAATTTATAAGTATGGGAAAATATTTATATTTTGTTACCATGGCAACCATTTTTCCTATCTTTCCTATGAAACACAAGAGTAAAGTGGTCTTCAGAAGATTTCAATCGCAAAATGAGAATATACATTTTAAAGAGCATCTAAAAAATAATTGATTTTTGAATTTAAAAAAAAATCGTTGGAGCAAATTTTGAGAAAATCGAAAAAAAACTGAAAAAGTACATCAGTAAAGTACTAGTACTCTTTGGCCGATTTTGATTAAAAGCTTATTTTTCCGGTCCCGGGGGTGTTTAACTTAAATATAAAATTTCAACCTCGTAGCTCAATTCCTTCATGCTTAAAATTGAACACACACCCACCCACCCACACACCCACACACCCACACACCCACCCACACACCCACCCACCCACCCACCCACAGACAGACCATGTCGCGAAAACCACTTTTTTGGATTCAGGGGACCTCAAAACGTGAAGATCCATCAAAATCTCGACATCGAATTTTTGACATGAACCAATACTTTCTCTCTATATATATATTACATATATACATAGGTAAGAGAAAGTAAAAAGATTTATTTGAAATGAATGAATTTTATGGAAATTGTTAAAGAAATTAAAAAAAGAGGAAGGAGGTTTTGTTTTAAACAAACTTTTAACACTACTTCTCTTACTCCCATTCTAAAGTAAAAACTTTGTGTTTAAAACATTTTAATAAGGTGTTTTCAAAGGAAAGTTTTATGGTTATTTACGATTTTCTATGGCTTTGAAAAAAATATCCTATTTTATATGATAAAGGGTCAAGGATATCGACATTAAAGCTTTGAACATAATAGGAGATATTACGATAAAACTTGTAAAACCTCCAGGAGGGGGAATTAAGCAATTCTATTTGGTAGGGCTGGACGGTAAACCGGTAAAAATTTTTTACCGAAAACGCGGTAACGAACCTCTAATTCGATAAAAACCGGTTTTTTTTCGAAAGTCGGTAAAAACCTATTTTTTCGGGCGGTAAAAAAATTTTGGTTCCGCGGGGAAAAAAAATGTTTCGGCAAAAAATTGGCTCTCTAAAAAAAAGGTAAAATATTTTTCCGGCCGGGGAAAAATTTGGTTCCGCGGGGGAAAAAAATGTTTCGGCAAAAAATTGGCTCTCTAAAAAAAGGTAAAATATTTTTTCGCCCTGGGAAAAATTTTGGTTCCGCGGGGAAAAAAAAAAAAATTTTGGTTCCGCAAAAAAAAAAATGTTCCGCGGCGGCAAACTTTGGTTCCGCGGGCGGTAAAAAATTTTTACCGACTTTCGAGAAAAACCGGTTTTTTTTTCATTATCGAGGTCGGTAATGAAAATCCATTACCGTCCAGCCCTACTATTTGGATTAAAGTGGATAAAATACGTCCTTTTCCTTCCTAACTCCCTTATGTCGGTAATTTTACTAGTAAATATAAATACTTGGCATTCTTATTTACTATTTCCTTTGGTGTTCAGAATAAAATAAATAAATAAAAGAAAAATTTTTATGGAAGGCATTTGAGGAATAGAGGGAAAAAATTATTCAGTATTTAATATTAGGACCTATTTATCTTATATTTGCAAATATCATAGGCGGGAGAGAGTTAAATCCTCTCAAACGACTTGATAAGGAAATCTATATTAAGGTTGTTATTAGGGGAATATTTTGTTATAGACCTCATTTTTGTTAATAATTATTTATTAAAAATATAAACACTATAAAACGTTTCGACTGCAGTCGTTCTCAAGTACTGTGCACTTGCCCCAATTCAAGTGAACTGATATTTAGGTACTTTTCAATAAAATAAAATAATACAAATCTGGTATGTCTGGTCGCACAGCACACAACTATCTCTTAACTTTGGTAAGAGAAAGTTGTGTACCTACTGTGCTTGTCACGCCAGATTTATTTGTGTTGAGATATATTAAGTTTCCGCCAATATTTTAGAAGTCAAGATATAAAATTTATAAACATTGGAAAATATTTATGGTGTATTATGGCGACCATTTCTCCTATCTTTACTAACAACTAAGAAGGGGAGTGCATAGCCTTCATGTCACCGATGTGAACGAAAGTTTTTTTTTATGTGTAGAACTTAATAAAAAACAAATTCTGTTAAGGCGAGAGAATTATTTAGCAACCGCTTAAGGCATGTTGGCAAAATCTAACATTTTTTTTAGACAAACAGTTGAGTAGTGCGTTCTCTCGCTTTAACAGAATTTGTTTTTCATTAAGTACTACACATAAAAAAATTTTCGTTTAAATCGGTGACATGAAGGCTATGCACTCCCTTGTAAGAAGTACAAGAATAAAGTGTGCTTCAGAAGATTTCAAGAGCAAAATGAGAATATTATTAAATAGCACTTAAAAAATAATTTATTTTTGAATTTTAAACAAAATCG
>JAKCPI010022553.1:0-78361 GCA_023213315.1 Euborellia annulipes | reverse complement strand
AAAATACAAGCCTTGTTTATTTTATTTTTTTGGAAATTTTTATATTTTTGTAAAAAAAATAATTAGTTTTAATAATTTTTATAAATTATCTTTATCAAGTTTCTAATTTTACAAAACTTTTCTTAATTCTCAGATAGATATGTGAAAAAACTTTTTTTTAACTCCAAGGTTAAGCGTGTTATTGTTTACTCTATCGAAGATTTGCTATTGATCGGATATGTTTGCTAGTTGATTAGAATTGAAGCAACAAGTCCACAACGAAAAATTTCTTAAAATGCCGAATTTATCTTAGATACAAATTTAGAGCCCTACTTGCCCTTATTTAAGGTGCGGGTCTCGAAAAGGACACGATTGACTACCGAGTTACTCGAGGCGGCAAGAGATGGCGTTAGTTTTTCCCATAGGAATACAAGGGACATTTCATTTTAAAGTTTCCAGCTAATTAATTAAGGGTAGAAAATTAATTATTTTTTAACACAATGATTACTAATTTAATTATCTATAAGATATAGAGCGGGATTTTTTAAAAAATATCTTTTATTTAATGAGATTAATCTAAAAAAAAAATTTATTTTTTCGAAAATCAAAAAAAGGGCTTCTATAAGTTGTAGGTAATTTGAATAGCTTTAATTAAAAGAAAATTTGAGGTCGATAGCTTCAAAATTGTGGTCGCTGGAAACTCCCAAAATTAGCACCCCGAGACGCGCACCTTAATGATTATAAATGAGGCAATAATTGTATTCGTTTACATGTCAAGTGTTGGTTTCTAATGTGAAGGGTATAAATAAAATAGATTCAAATTTCTCCATAAAACGACACGCTTCTCATCTCTCAATATTGCTTCATTATTATTATCTTGAAAGAGAAGTACTCTTATTAATTTTAAAAAAATTCGCTCATTGATCTTTAAAAATTGAATATGAGAAAACAATTAGAAGGGCTTTTGACGTCAGAGGTGGAAGAGGAATTAAGAAAAAAAAGGCAAGCAAGTCAAAGGGTTTCCTTAAGGATTTATCAGCTCTTTCGAGAGGCTTCACGGAATGTTTCGAAATACCTTTAAAGAGAAAACTCAAGACTTCAAACTATCTAATTTAAGATGATCCCCTATTTTATTGACCTACCTAGCAAGCCAGTGGCAGTGGGGCAGTTGCCCAGAGCTGCCACCACCCTTTTTTCTGAAATAAGTATTCAAAAAAAAAATCAAAAAATATATAATGTACTTTCATTCTCCATTTTGGAATAAATTTTTGTTATCATATTTTTTCAAGGGGCATTTTTTTCGAGTGATTATTTCGCTCCCTCACTACCGCCATAAATATATTTTGATCATTTCTACATTTTATAAACAGGAGTCGCCAGAGCGCGGCAAGGAAAAAACATAAGAAATCAAAAAAATTTTTAGCACTATCATTTAGTTGATATTCCAATGGCCCATTGCATTTACATATACGAGACGTCACTAAGGCTATGTTATCAAGAAATATTTTAATTCCTTAATAAAAGATAGGCCCTGAAAAAATTTTTTTGAGAAACTTTTCTCTTTCTGGGTGAATATCTCAAAAAATTTTTTAAGATATCGGAGGCAAATTTTTTTTATTTTAAACTAGAATAAATAAGAATTATTTTGGGCACAAATTCAAAAAAAAATTCCAGTCCCAAAAAGAATGGCAGAGGCTAATTTGAGAATTTGCCAATTTCAGAAGGTCTAATATTTTTTTGGCTTTTTTTTTATTCTTTTCTTCAATTTTCAAATTTTTAGACAAAGCTACAGGTCTCCCTGCTTGACCGATGTTGATGAAATTTATAATACAAATAGATACTACCGAAAACCCGAATTTGTTTGTTTCCAACATGTCTCACCCCCCCCCCCTCCAGTTTGAGAACCCCAGATTTAGAAGGAACCGGAGAATAAAACCAGCAGCTAGTAGACGCCTCTCACTTCCATTTAATTTGTAAATTATTTGTATATTTCCACCGGCATCACGCCTGGTCATCATCAGTACAAAAAAAAATGATTTTTCGGAGAGCCCGTTTCAACCAATATGTTAAAAATATTTTCTTAGAAATTCAGTAAAGCGGGGGATTAATGAATTTTTTTTTTGTACTGATGAAACCGGTCAAAATATTTACAAATTAAATTGAAGCGAGAGGCGTCCACTAGCTGCTGGTTTTATTCTCCGGTTTTTTCTATATGTATATGAATCCAGCAAAAATTCTAATCGTAATGAAATAATTTTATGATAATACACAAATCATCGTAACCAAAAATAAAAAAGGTAAACAATTGTCATTTACATCTTGTAAATTATAATTATACGAGCTCTAAATGGCCTCAGATGCCGAAAAAGATCTTAAACAAATTAAAAAAAAAACACTTCATCTGGGTTTTTAGAGGACTAATATTAAGTTTTGTGCTACAATTCAACCAAAATCAGATCAAGAGGATTTTCTCGGAGGGAGGGGGTAATCTGGTGTGACTGGTCGCACAGCACACAATTTTTTCTTAATTTCGGTAATTTAAAGGCGCATTCTGTACTTGTTTACCAGAATATATATACAAATCAAATTTTTAAGTATTCATTTTAAAAATTTTACATTAAAAAATAAAATTTAAAAAATATTTCTCTCAAATCTCAGGGGGTGGGGGTAATTACCCCCTTTAGCCTCCCCTTTGTATCCGCCCTTGAATTCAACACAGTAGCGATAATAAATGCATTTGCCGAAGACAGCTAAAAGTCAACTCAATAAATTAGTTTCTTTAGGAGAAAAATTCTAATTCTTAGGCTATTTTTTTTTTTTTATTTTATTTTTTTTTTATACAAGTATTTGATAATCAAAAAATTTCAGTGGGTTTAATTTATTTTAATACTTAATTACATTCCATTTTTTATTAATCATTTATTTCTTTTCACCTTCTTATTATTTAATCATTAATCATTTTTTTTGCCATTTTCATTAATTACGTCACGAGTGATGCATAGAAAAGTCTATTTTAAGTTAGCTAATCATTTATATAGATAGACAGAAATATTATGGAGCATAAATTAAAGTCCTGATAAAATTTTTCATTATTTAGTTTAGTTTAATTTTTTTTTTTTTTTTTTTTTATAATAAAAAATTAATTCACTTTAAATAAAATTTTGCTAGTATGTCAAAAACAACAGATGGATTTGCAAGTTCCAAAGTTAGAAAAATTTTACACAATTACGAGTATAGAATGAAATAAAAAGAGAATAAAAAATTTTATTTATAAAGTTTAAGTTTTTATAATAAATATCAGTAGAGTAGTTAAAATTTTTATTAAAAAAAAGGGGGTAGTTGAAATATTGGAAAATATAAATAAATAGGAAACTTTTCTTATGAAATTTTTTATATTTCATTCATCACTTATCTAAATTTGAATAATATCCTGAAAACATTAAAAATTAAAATTAAATATAATTAAAATAAATATTAAAAATTTTCAACCATGGTCAGAGGCGTCATTTGAGGTGGGGAGCATTTGCCCCCCCCTCCCCCCAAGAGCTCTTTTTTTAATATTATAAATAATAATAAAATATAATAAATAAAATATATAAAAACAGAAATATTTCAACAATATATCTAAGTGTATAAAATTAAACAATTAATTAAATAAAATATCTTTTGGCCAAATTTGAGTACCTATTTACTTTGTAAGTAAATTTTTAAAAAAATTTACCCCCCCCTCCCAAGAAACAGTTAAAATGACGCCACTGCCTATGGTTCAGAGGCAGAGCATTCATTGGCTTCTGATCCCAAAGGTCAAGTGTTCGAATCCCGGCCTAGGCGACAAAATTTATTTCATTTGAATTGGTCAAGTGAAGTAAATATGGACGGGGTCTAAATGGCCTTCGATGCCGAAAAAGACCTTAAAGTGGAATTAAAAATTAAAAAATATTAAAAATTAAAATAATTAATTAAAGTTAATTTATTTTTTGCCAAAAAAATAAATAAAACAGGCTTGTGTTCCTAATTTCATTTCTTAGTCAAGCCTTATTCCGAACTTTAGGTTTTAGCTAGTTAACTACGATCTGGGCTCTTATTACTCGGGAGCTGTGCAAAAGAATCGATTATTTACCGATTATTTTCTTTAAATATAATCGATTATTTGACCATAATCGGTTATGAAAAAGACAATAAGGAATGAAATTAGGAACACAAACCTGTTTTATTTATTTTTTCGTAAAAAATAAATTAACTTTAATTAATTATTTTAATTTTTAATATTTTTTTTTTAATTTCCCTATAAAAATAAGCGGGGAAAATTGAAATGGATTTCATCGATTATGGAAAAATATTCAATTATTATTAAAAATATTAATCGGAATAATCGATTATTTTTCATAATCGATAATCGATTTTTTTCCATAATCGAATAGTCCTATTTATTCCTGGAAAGCCATAGTCAACTAGCTTATCTGAGGGATAGTTAGTTAATTAGAAGTGAAGCAATCCTTTAGTCTTTATCATGACAATTAATTTCTTATTTTTTCTGGAAGTTCTTAAATAGAGGTCCCTGATTCATTTATCAATCATCTTTTAATTAAAAAAAAATCTTTTGTTTGATAATTAAAGGCTTATATTTCCTCTAACATATCCTGTAACATATTATTATTTTCATTACAAGAATTAACAAATATTCAAGGATTTTTTATTCTCATTATGGGAACTTTGAGTCTTGTTTAGGAAGAGAATGAAATACATTTTTTTAATAAAAGAAAAAAAAAATCTTTATTACACGAAAAATATTTTAACTTATTCATTTAATTAATTAAAACAACTGTTTTATTTTAATTAATATTTTCATATGTGCCTTGAAAGTCAACAAACGAAAAATTAAATTTCTTCTCTTTTATTTTTTTTTTTTTAACTTTATTTGCATTCTAATATTATTATAAGCATGTTTTTTTTTTTTTTTTTAATGTAAGAAATTAAAAAATTTCTGTGGTTTTTTTATACTATCTAATAATAATAACGTTAAATTCGAAATAATTATAAAATAAAAAAAAAAAATTTCTATACTTCATTATTAATTCAAAATAAAATTTTTATTGATATTTTTTTAAAGAATCGAAATGATAAGGGATTTTTTAAAAAGAGAGAAGGTATTGCAATCATGTCAAGATTTTGATAGAAATACATGTTTTGAGGTACAAAAAAAAAAAAAAAAAAAAAAATGGTCTGTCTGTCTGTTGTTCAAAACAAAATAAGAAGCTACTACATAGTTTGAAATTTGATATTTAATTTAAGTACCACAAACTAAAGTAAAAATTTTAACATTAATATTTATAATAACATGGACAGCACTAATCTTTATATTATTAATAGAGAGAATGGATAATGCCCCGAAAATACAATTCTTTTACTGATTTTAGTTTATTTTCGCGCCTCAGTGGGGTACTTAAATTTAATATAAAATTTCAAATACGTAGCTCATTTCCTTCATACTTTATTTTGATCACAGACAGATGGACACGCAAGACATACAGGCCATTTTGTGTGACTCACTTTTGTGAAACGTGCATTTCCATCAAAATCTCGACATCGAATATTTGACATGAATCCAATACTTTATCTATATATAACAGGCCATTCAATAAGTCCGTAGGATGATATATAGATGGCGTTACTAGAATTTTTTCCATATGATTTTTATTTAGTACTAACCTTCAAACTATACGTGTATAAATTTGACAGCAATCTAACTATTGATTCGTGAGTTATAGAATTTTTGTGAAGCAACTTATGTTATTAGAAAAAAAAAAATGGAAAAAAGTGAATTTCGAGTTTTAATAAAGCATTGCTTCGAATTGCTTACCCACCCCCCCGTATTCTCCAGACTTAGCCCCAAGCGACTTTTTCCTTTTTTTTTCGATCTCAAGAGAATGCTTGCTGGGAAGAAATTTAAGTCCAATGATGAAGTAAACCTATTTTGACGAGAAAGATAAATCGTACTATAAAAGTGGTATCGAAAAGTTGGAAAATCGCTATACTCCGTACTATAAAAGTGATATCGAAAAGTTGGATAATCTCTATACTCGTTGTATCGCCCTCGAAGGCAACTATGTCGAATAATAAAATCTAGTTTTGTCAAAATTTTGTTTTTTTTTTCTTACTTATCCTACGGACTTATTGAATGACCTGGTACGTGTGCATATGGGTATATACTGGTATATATATACAGTTAAGAGAAAGTAAAATTAAAAGATGAAATTTTATTAATTTCAATAAAAAAAAACTTTTAATTTTTTATCCAGAGATAAATAATTGATTCATGTCAATCGAAAGGTTGACTTCGCCGATGAAATACTCAGGTAGTCAGGCAACGAAGAGTGTTATGTTACAATTATTTTTTTTATATAATTGTGAACCTTCAGCTGGATAATATAACACATTTTTTTAATCAATGCGACTATTTTTGTTTTTAATGAATGAATAGAAATAAATAATATACAAAAGGTCATTGATAAATCGAAAGTAGAAAAAAACAAACGGATGTCTCGAAGTATTCCGTTTTCTACCTGATAATTTGAAACTCGATATATCCAAGTAGAGATAAGTTTAAATAAATTTTATTACACTTGAGATTCGAATTAACGGGGTCCGACTGTATAGAAATAAATAAACCGTAGTGCTTTTAAATTGTTTGTAGCAGATCGATTTTATATCCTGAGTTCAAAAGAAAATACACGTTTATGTACGAAAAATGAAAAACAATGAAATTTATTGATTTAAAATATTTCGCCACTTATAGATTTTGGAAGTTATATCAGAAGGCGCGCTTAAGAGCCTGTCTGGTTGCCTACTTGGAGGCGTTGGCTATTTTAATATATTTTTTTTTAGTTTCTCTTATCTAAATATATATAGACAGAGAAAGTATTGGATTCATGTCAAAAGTTCGATGTCGAGATTTTGATGGAAATACACGTTTTTAGCTAAAAAAAGTGATGTGTGTGTCTGTCTGTGAACAAAGCACCCAAGAACGAAAAGCTAGGAGATTGAAATTATATATTTAAGTTAGATACCACTCTGAGGCGTAACAATAATCTTTTGAAAGAAATCGGCCAAAAAGTAATAGTACTTTACTGATGTATTTTTTCAGTTTTTTTTTTTAGATTTATTCTCAAAATTCTCTAAGCCGATTTTGATTAAAATTAATAAATCATTAGATGATTTTTAAAAAGTATATCAGAAAAAATTTTTCGAAAAAATTGTTTGAAGTACACTTTACTGGTGTATTTTTTTTTTTTTAGTTTTTTTCGAATTTCTCAAGATTCGCTGGAAATATTTTTTAAAAAGTATATTAATAAATTTTTTCCTAAAAATTGTTTGAAGTACACTTTACTGATGTACTTTTTCTCGATTTTCTCAAAATTGGCTCTAATGATTTAGATTAAAATTCATAAATCAATTATTTTTTTAGATCCTCTTTAAAATGTATATTCTCATTTTGCCTTGAAAATTTTTTGAAATACACTTTACTGATGTAGTATTTCAGAATTTTCAATTTCATTTTTCGGATCTTCCTTCTATCGAGCCAATGTTAAATCCCTATGGGGATTGCATGTTAATTTCTGATTCAACCGGGAGCCTTTTGAATTTTTTACACATTTAAATAAAATTTTTCCAATTCTCGTGAAATTTTGTATTTTATTTTTTTACTTATGTCAAGTTTGGACTAAGGTGCTATGGGAAAAAAATATATACCGGCACAAAAAAATCTGGTGTGAGAGCACAGTACACAACTTCCGATTACCGAAGTTGCGTGCTGGCCAACCAGTCACACCAGATTTTTTTTTAAAACTAATCTAGCGTTTTTCTAGTTCAAATTCGGAGTGATAGGTCATGCGGTTAACAGTGTGTTTGTGTGCATTGCGGTCGCCCCTCCTCTTAGTTTGCAGGTCAATGGACCTCTGTTCGTTGTCGGGTCTACAGTTCAGTCAGTGGTATAGGCTCTAGGTTTTTTTTTCTCTCTTCCTCTTCCTCGTTGCAGAGTTGCAATTTGGAGACCCCCCTCCCTTCCCCTTCTCTTTTATAAAATATGCATTCGTTGCATTTTTGTGTTTTAATTACATAAAAGACATTTTATCGATATTACTTTCTTTTTTTTTTTATTAGAGTGTCGATAATCAGCATGTATTTATTATTTATCCTTTATTTTTAAAAATGACATTTAATAATTAATTGGATTTGATTAATTTTCTTTTGATTTACTATAAGGGAGAAAAAAAAACGGAAGTTAAAACCCCGGTCTTTTGTACATCTCTTCAGTCACGCTATCCTTAATGCAGGTCAACTGTAATGGAACAAAGAATATTAAAACACATTTATTTTTAATACGTTTTTATCAATATATATGATTCAGGTTGGGCAATATTGTATATTCAAATAAAAATGTCCTTATTTATTCAAGTCGCATCCTAGCGTCTTCTTCGAGGCAATAAATATCAATAATAATCTTTTTGTATCGATAGAAAAATAGATTAAAAAACCTGGTGTGACTGGTCGCACATCATACAACTTTCTCTTAACTTCGGAAATCTAAATTTGTTTACTTTTATTTGTTTTTTTTTTTGTGTCGCGATATATTTAGTTTCCCATAGCACCTTAGTTCAAACTTGCATTTTAAATGTTGACTGCTTGAAATAAACCATGGTTATTTTTCAAAATTTTAATCTCATATTTGGATATTTTATACTACATAATAGAGAATCCTAAATAAATATAAAATGTTCATAAGAATTGGAGAAAAAAAAATTATTAAATGGTGAATAAGTTCCAAGGGGCCCCCTTTTGAATTGAAGTTAACATGCAAATCCCCATAGGGATTAACAGCGGCTCGGGGAACCGGCTGGTAAATTACCCCAAATGGGGTAAAAAATGAAACTTTTGTGAGTAAAAAGTATATATTCTTAATTTGCTATTTTATATACCTGTTAGTATTTAATATGAAAGATGCTAAAAAGAGACGATTTCATTTTTTTTTGCTCTTCGCCATGGGGTAATATCAACTTACACAAAAATATTTTGAGGTAATGATTAAAAAAGTTCCCCGACCGCTGTCATAGGGATTTAACATTGGTTCTATGGAAGGAAGAGCCGGAAAATTAATTTAAAAAAACCTTTGAAATATTACATAAGTAAAGTGTAATTCAAACAATTTTCACAAAAATTTTTACTGATATACTTTTTAAAGAACATCTAAAAATAGTTGATTTATATGAATTTTAATCTAAAAAAGAAAAAGATTTATATTCTGTTACCATAGCAACCATTTCTCTTATCTTTCCTATGAAGTACAAGAGTAAAGTGTGCTTCAAAACATGATCCAAAGGGGATCCTCGTTTGAATTGAAGTTAACATGCAAATCCCCATAGGGATTTAACATTGGCTCTATGGAAGGAAGAGCTGGAAAATTAATTTAAAAAAACTGAAATACTACATCATAAAGTGTACTTAAAACAGTTTTCACAAAAAATTTTACTGATAAACTTTTTAAAGAACATCTAAAAATAGTTGATTTATGAATTTTAATCAAAATCGTTAGAGCCAATTTTGAGAAAATCGAAAAAAACTGATCATGTTCATCAGTAAAGCACTAGTACTTTTTGGCTGGTTTTGTTCAAAAGCTTAGTTTGAGTGTCCGGAACGGTACCTAAGTTAAATATAAAATTTCAATCCCGTAGCTCAATTCCTTCATGCTTAAAATCGTTACGCACAGACATATTTTGTTCACAGACAGACAGACCAAGTTGTGGCCCACTTTTTTGGATTCAGGGGACCTCAAAACATCTATTTCTCTCTACCACTACTGTATATAGGTAGGAGAAAGTAAAAGGAAAAAAATTTAAAATACTCTAATAGCTGCAACCCATCTAAAAGGTCCGAATTTTTATTTCAATTTCAATTCGCCAGTAACAAAATTAATTTATTATCTATTTTTCCAATTCCTTTAACCTGATTTGTGATAAACAGAGATATGATTAAGAGAATTCTGCAATTATCAATAAGTAATAAAGTTTCCATTATGATAAATCAATAAGTTAATTAATAGGTCAATTTGAAATATTGATAAATATTTTATAAAAAAAAAAAAAAATTGATGAATAGTTTTACATGAATGTATTTGATGAATATTAAAATAATAATTTACCTTAATATATGAGAAATGAATTAAGGTGTGAAATTAATTTGGTTTTTGATGAATTTGTTGATGACGTTGAATAGGAAATTTGCCAAAATGTAGTCATCAACAAGCGTTATAAAGATAGATAGATCAAATATGCAATATATTTTACCATCATCATTCCAAGAGTAATAACAATCTGGTGTAATTGGTCGCACTAGATTTTTTTGTGTCGAGACATATTTAGTTTACAAACTTGACTGTTTGAATTTCATAAGTAAAATGCTACATCAGTAAAGTGTACTTCAAAAATTTTCACAAAAAATTTCACTGATATACTTTTTAAAGAGCATCTAAAAAATAGTTGAGTTATCAATTTTAATCAAAATCGTTGGGGCGAATTTTGAGAAAATAGAAAAAAAACTGTAAAAAGTACATCAGTAAAGTACTAGTAGGTCTACTTTTTGGCCGATTTTGTTCAACAGTTTATTTTTACCATTTAGGGGGAGGGGGATAACGCAAATATAAAATTTCAACCTTTACGAAAAGGTTGAAATTTTATATTTAATATTTTGTTCACAGAGAGACCAATTTGAGGGACCTACTTTTTTGGACTTAAGGAAACATGAATATTCATCAAAATCTCGACAAAGAATTTTTGACATGAATCTTATACTTTATAATACAAATGGTATATATGGTATTTATATACCATCTATTGCAAGATTATTGAGACCAAAGCCCGGTAGTTAGGCAGCCCAAATGACACGCCTTTCTTGTGGGAGAAATACCTTTTCAAAGCAGACAATAGGCCGATCGGCAAGAAAGCTTTAGTATAGCCATTTGGGCTGCCTAACTACCGGGCTTTAGTCTCAATACTTTTGCAATAGATGGTTCATACAGGCCTATAGGTAAGAGAAATTAAAAAATTTTCATTAGAAACTACACATTGGATTGAAAAAACAATTTACAGGGACAAAAACGAGTTTTTTTAATGATTTATTAGTATATGTTTAAGTAGATAGGCTATTTGTTATTTATTTATTGATAATCTGCTTTAGGGTCATTTCATGTCAATTCATTCAGGTCAGTTCACCCATCATCTCAGATTTTGATTAAACTTGGCTTATTTGTTCTCTGTATAAAGATTAGCTCCCTATACCTTTACATTTTTATTTTATCGGCTTTCTAAATTTTGAAATTTTCGAGTTCGCAAGTGGAGTCTCGTTAAATTTCCGGAAATAATTTATAACCTTTATTTTCTCTTATCTATATATAGTTACTATTATAGAGAGAAAGTATTGGAATAATGTCAAAAATTTGATGTCGAGATTTTGATGAAAATACACGTTTTGGGGTCCAAAAAAGTGTCTGTCTGTTTGTGAACAAAGTATTTCATGAACGAAAAGAGCTAGAAGGTTGAAATTTGATATTTAATTTAGATACCCCCCTGGCACGTAACACAAAAAGTACAAGTACTTTACTGAAGTACTTTTTCAGTTTTATTTTTCTTCGATTTTCTCAAAATTCGTTCTAACGATTTTGATTAAAATTCACAAATCTCTTATTTTTTAGATACTTTTGAAAATGTATATTCTCATTTTGCCCTCAAAATTGTTTAAAGCACACTTTATTTACTCTTGTACTTCATTGGAGAAATGTTTGCCATAGTAACAAAATATAAATATTATATTTTTCTGTTTATAATTTCACTAAACTGCTAGAAACTAAATATATGTTGACATATAACTTTCAATTTCGGAAGGTAATAAAAAGTTGTGTGCTGTGCGAGCACTCACACCAGATTTTTTATTTTGTCATTTATTTTATTTTATTCATTTATTTATTTTTTGTTAAATTGTTTAGAATTCGGTTTCTAGAAAAAATCAATACATACAACAATTATAAAAGCAATGAATATGATAATCCAAAACATGCTTGTATAAGCATTGTAACATTGTAACTATTAGACTTATTACAAACAAAGTTTGGAGATTATAATGGAGAAGACACCATTGAATTTAATTAATGGATTTCAACTGACAAAACTAAAATGATTAATTAAATTTTTGCATTTATTGTTTTAATACTTTAAATTGTACTTTATTATATTATTATTGTATTTTATTTAATTATTTTATCTTTCAGCAAATTATTTATACTTGTTTTTGATTGTATGAAGGAAGTTGTATATATATAATATTTTTTAGAAATAAATAATATTATGCACTCCTCTACCCTACAATTTTAATTTTAGTAATACTAAATTTTTCTTTTAATTTTTTCACACATATTTATTTATTTTTTGCTACAAATATTAATATTAACCCCATCCCCCATAATTTATATTTATGTGTTTTTCAGTATGATATATACAATAATAACATGATATAAGTTATAGCTATATAACAAATAAAATTTCATAACATACAAACAAATTTTCTAATCTAAGTATGATCAATTTAATGAATTGTTAAAAGTTAGTTCGAATATTTAAAATTATTCTTTTGAAAATTAACAAAAAAAAAAAAAAAAAAAAAAATGTTAGTAGCGATAAATAATACTGTTACCATGAGATGTTTCTATTTTATATCCCCTCCATTCTACCCGGAGTTTATTGATTCACCGAGAATTTCTATTTACTCGTTTAAGAGTTCAAATTCAGAGGGAGTGCTGATCTTCGTAATAGAGATTACAAAAAAAATACTCTAAGTATATGACTTTTCAACTTTGAAATTTCTATAGGTACAGTGAGCGCCACAATTAAATCCCCATGTGATAGCTTTAGCCTTAAGTATATGGTGTATAGTGAAATAATTTTAACGACCGAAAAGGTAAAACGTAAACTCTGGTACAGATGATTTTATTTTGCCTTTTCAAATTTAAATTATTTCACCATTTACCATATATTATACCATATACTATCAGGTGGGGGCTTAATTGTGGCGCTCATTGTACAAATTAATGAATAATATCCTTCTTTTATATGCTAGCGACCCACATCTTGTGGGTAAGAGGATGGCGACCACGAGCTGCCCTAACTGGGACTGGCATTACTTCTGTTCTTCCCTTCTATATTTTCAACAGGCGTCAGACCGTGCGACGGGCCGGCCTGTTCTATTCCTTCCCGGTCGCAAAAACCCAATAATGACGAATTCCGCCCACCCCGCACTGCGGGAATAATCAGGCGAAGAAAGAAGAAGATCTTTTATATGCATGAAAAGTGAGTGTTACGAAAATATATGTTTTTTTCTTAAAATCTTACAACCGAAATCAGCATTTAAAATTAAATCTCGTCTTTTGTGATTTTCTTTCACTCTATAATCAAGTCATGTCTTCAAAAATCTCGAATTATATTTTGTTTTATTTCGATTTTTAAATAGCAAAAATATTTTTAATCGAACATTTTTACCTTCTCTTACTTATATATGTAATATATAGAGAGAAAGTATTACGATCATGTCAAAAATTCGATGTAGAAATTTTGATGGCAATACAAGTTTTGAGTTCATAAAAATGGGTCCCGCAAATTAGTCTCTCTGTGAACAAAATATCTCAGGAACTAAAAATAAAAGAGCTAGGAGGTTGAAATTATACATTTGAGTTAGGCACACCCCCTCCTTCCAAGGGGTGAAAATAAGATTTTGAACAAAATCGGCCAAAAACTACTAGTACTTTACTGATGTGCTTTTGCAGTTTTTTTGGATTTTCTCAAAATTCACACCAACGATTTTGATTAAAATTCATAAATCAACTATTTTTTAGATGGTCTTTAAAAAGTATATCAGTGAAATTTTTCGTGAAAATTGTTTGAAGTTCACTTTATTGATAATGGGAGCATTCGTAGCTCAGCGCTATCTATGAATTGCGTAGTCAAGTTTGGAAATTAGGTGATAAAGGCAATTGCGACAGGTCACACTAAATTTTTGTCTGTATTTTTCAAATTGTTATTTATCATTAGAGGCGTAGGTGAGAGGCCTCAGAAATTTTAATAATTTTTTATCAACATAATTAAATTTCTCCATAATTTCAAAAAGAAAATTTGTACCATTTTATCGATGAAATTTGTTATAAAAATTTTAGATACTTGTAAAAATAAATAGTCCAAGGTCTTAAAATTAAATCTACACTTACGTAGGAACGTCATTTGAGGGGGATCCACCGAAAAAAAAATCAGAAAAGTAATTTTTGGTCGATTTTGTTCAAAAGCTTGATTTAACTGTTCGTGAGATAAATATAAAATTTCAACCTCGTAGCTTGTTTCTATCATGTATTAAACCTCCACACACTGAGCAATTTGCGGGACGGAAACCTCAAAACGTATTTCCATCAAAAACTAGACATCGAATTTTTGATATGATCGCAATACTTTCTATATATTATATATATAGGTAAGAAGAATTAATAGCATTTTTACTTTTTTTTAAAATCAAATATAAATATTATTAATAATTATATTACTTGGTGGGCCGCAAAAAAAACTTGCAAAAGGCCCGCGCGTTGTTGACCCAAATAATCAAATAAAAACAATTTTTTTCCCGCGCTTATGGAGTTTGGGGTTGAGGTAGGTGGGTCATGGAAGGGGGCAATAGGGGTGATATTAGCCCACGAGGGGGGGAGATGCCGTATAAGGCCGGCAGGCCGCCTGGCTGGAAGCAAAGCATACAGATGCTGCCACTTGCATTGCAGCGGTGGCGCCCGGCACTCTCTCTCTCTCTTTCTCACTCCCACTCATTCTCTCCTAACATCATTCTGTCTTCGTCCCACTCACAAGCTAGCCTAGGCTCATTGGGTTTGCCAAGTGTTTTTTTTTTTTTTCTTTTCTTTTCAGTTGCCGCGCTCTTCTGGTCCAATAACGGCACCTCGCTCAAATATTAGAGGGTGTATTAACGAAAATTTAAGTATATTAAAGTGTAGATGACATTATTTATTAAAATAATTATTTTTTTTTCTTGATCAACTTACGATTTCAAGCGAAAAAAAAAATTTTCACTTGAATTGACTACCAATCATTTGAAAAAAATAGGGTCTAAATGGCCTTAGGTGCCGAAAAAAAAAAACTTTAAACAAACATTTTCTAAGCAAATATTATTTTCTTATACATTAGTAATGCTTCATTTTTAAAGGGGGGGGGGGGCAGGGGGACATTGCCCCCCCCACCACCAAGGACTCTGATCTTGTTTAAATTTTATAATACAAATAAAATATTTCAAAATATCTGTAAAAAATTTAAAAAATTAATTATATTTTGGCCAAATTTTGAGATACACATTTGTAAGTAAATTTTAAGAAAAAAAAGGTTTGCCCCTCCCCCTCCCCAAGAAAAAGCTGAAAGGATGTCACTAATTATTATTATTGAGTTGTATATTTGTAATCATGATTATTTGGATGACAGACTTGGACAGTAGTATATATTACCCTCTCTCCTATATAACTAGCCTATCATGAAATTTTGCATGACTTGATTTTTTTTTTTTTAGTTTTGATATTTTTATATTTTTCGATAACTCTAGTTTTTTTTTTCTTTTTTTTTAATGGTCAAGTCTGACTATCTTTCTTTTTACTTTCTCCTCCCTATATGTATATGTTAATAATACATATATAGAGAGAGAACATAACATATAAACATAACATACCTCTATATATATGTTAATATATATAGAGAGAGAAAGTATTGGATTCATGTCAAAAATTCGATGTCGAGATTTTGATGGTTATACACGTTTTGAGGTCCCCTAAATTCAAAAAAAGTGGTTTTCGCTATATGGTCTGTCTGTCTGTATGTCGGTGTTTCTGTGAACAAAATATCTCAAAAAGGAAAAGAGCTAGGGGCTGGAAATTTTATATTTAAATTAGGTATACCGTGGGATGTGACACGAAGCTTTTGAACAAAATCGGCCCAAAATTACTAGTACTTTCTGATGTTTTTTTTCAGTTTTTTTTTTCGATTTTCTCATAATTTGCTCTAAGAATTTTGATTAAAATTCAAAATTGATTTTTTTTTTAGATTCTCTTTCAAATGTATATTCTCATTTTGCTCTCAAAATTGTTTGAAGCACACTTTACTTTTGTACTTCATTGGAAAGATAGGAGAAATTATTGCCATGGTAACAAAATATAAATATTTTCCCATGTTTATAAATTTTACATATTGATTTTTAATATATCAGTGGAAACTAAATATATCTCGACACAAAAAATCTGGTGTGACTAATCATACCAGAATTTTTTCTTTTGGTTAAAAGGGAGACTAGAAGTTTTGATCAAATTTCTCAAGACGCATAAATTATAAGTGCGCAAAATTGAATAGAATTAAATAAGTAAAATATTTTTTTTTTTATAAAAATAAACTATTTATTTTTATACTCTTCAAAAATCCTCCTTTTTAATGACTTTCTCGACATCTGCTGCCCAGGAGGCTAAAATTTTATTTTTTTGTATTTATTTTTAATACAAGAATAAACTATGGCTGATTTTTAGTTCCTTGAAATCGATTAAATAGATCGTTAAAACAAAATTATTGTATTGAAGTGCCTTGAATTTCAAATAAATTGTTATTATTAATAATTGTAATGCATAAAATCGAAGTATATAGTCTTTTAAACTTCAAAACAATTTTACCGAATGGGGTACCAATTATATTTGCACAGGACTTTGGCTATCTAGTCATTAAGACTGTTTCTATTGTCTTTTGTAAATTTATGTACAAAGATTTTTTATATTCATCATTTATTTTTGTTACGTCTTACTTTTTAAGGGTTTCTAATTACAAGATAAGAATTGAAATCAAAGTACCAGCTGCTGGTTACTCAGTGGGATTTTTATAATTTTTTTTATTATTACAATATGAAAAATTAGACTTTTAAAGCTCTGTGATTAGGATTGTGAATAATTCAAGGTATGCTGTTTTTAAATTTGAAATAATAATGTGGATTATACGATTTATTTATTAATTGTTTTAATTTCTACTTTCAAGTTTCATTGTTTAAGAATTGAACTTTTATAATTATTGCTACATTGAACCTCATCTAATGAGCTTTCTTAGATTATTTATAATAATGTATGAATCAAGCATTAAATTGTAATTCTTAATTTGGATTAACTTAATGTCCAAGCAAATTGAACAAAACCATGAAAATATTAATATTTCACGCCAAGTGCATTCCGATGTTGTTTTATAGTTTTAATGAGAATTACTATTATAGGAAAAATACCTTCATGGAGCATTAGTTTAAGAATAAGGGAATTTTCAAACATAGTAAATAATTAATAAAATCTAAATACGATTGTGATTTCATTTAATTATTAAAAGTTATAGTCCGTATTCAAAATAATAAATAAAAACCTATAAATTTATATCTCAAATAACCTAGACATATTAAAAAATTCTAAGATTTTTTTAATCATAATTTATTTTTTATAGTGTTATATATATAGATAGGTACTTTTTACCCAATCCCTACCACAAATTCACTGACAGACATCAACATTGCAAAACAATCTTTCTGATGTGGCCAGGCATCCCACGATTTCAACGCCATCTCTTAGCAATAAAAGTAGATCCGTTTTTACTCCTTTCTCTTAATTATCAATGAATATTATAGATACAAAATATTACAAAAGCAAAATGAGAATATACATTTTAAAGAGCATGTAAAAAATAATTGATTTTTTAATTTTAATCAAAATTCTTTCAGCAAATTTTGAGAAAATTGAAAAAAGTGAAAAGGTACATCAGTAAAGTACTAGTACTTTTTGGCCGATTTTGTTCAAAAGCTTATTTTCACGTCTCAGGGGGGCCTAACTTAAATATAAAATTCCATCCTCATGTAGCTCATTTCCTTCATGCTTAAAAATGTCCACACAGACCAATTTGCTTTTTTTGAACTCAGGTGATCTTAAAACATCTATATCGATCTAAATCTCCAATTTTTGACATGATCACAATACTTTCTGTCTATATACATATTGAATATAAGTAAGATAAAATTAAAAAGCTTCTAAGTTAAATATAAGTTTTATATATGCTTGACCTAAGACTGAGATACGTTCAATAAGCGAAAAACTTTAAAATGATTTTGATAATAAACTCAGATTGAAATTTTGTATATAACCCTAGAAACTAATATAAAATAGAATGTTTCATTGAAAATTCGCTTCTTTAAAATTACTAATAAAATTAGAAGTGATATTTCTCTTTTTATGGAGCTTGGAAGGGAAGCTGACAAGAAAGACGAATAAAACGATTCACGGGGCTGAAAAAAAGCTATAAATTTCCAATTTCCTTTTTCTCTCTCCCTATTTGATCAAAATTTTATTGACAGGTAATATATGGCATGTTTATTTTTTTGTTTTATCAAGATAAATATACTTCAGAAAGTCATTTTTTTCCTCGAAAATTTTAAAGATTTAAATAAAAATAAAATTCTGGGTATATTAAAATATATATAATATATAAGTATATATTAAAAAAAAATTCAAGTACGAAAGTATATGAAAAACAAGTGAAAATTCATATTTTTTTTACAGTGTATTGAATTAGTGATTTTTTTTTAAGGATATTTTTTGGCATCTAAGTTTTTATTTTTATACACTAATTAATTAAACCTTTAATATTTTCATGTATAATAGAATATATATGCTGAGCAAGTTTATCAAGACGTCGATTTTTACAACTTGTGAGAATTCATAAAACTTGGCTCACCCCAGTCCTCAAATTTTCAAAAAAATAAATAAATAAAATAAAATTTTCACTTTGAAAAAAATAGAACGAGACATTAATGTTCTTATTCTATCTATGTTAAATATATATTATTTCAACTAAATATAAAAGAAAAAAAATCAACTTTGATATTTAACCCCTTCATTGAAAATTTAAACTTTTTTTTTTAACAAACTTTGGAGGTCATCTTAACTAATTAGGGTTTAATTAAGGCTTTTAATGTAAGAAAACAAAATTTTGATGGGCTAAAAAAAAATGTTTCTAACAATATTATAGTTATAATTTGTCTAGAGTTATTTATTTTAACGCTATTGAGTGAAAAGTCAAAAAATGGCATGGACGGCTTAACAAAAATGGCCGCCACTCAGCGTAGAAATAAAAATATCGACATCGAATTTTTGACATGATCGCAATACTTTCTCTCTATATATTTCATATGTAAGTTAAGAAAAAGTTAAAATAGAAATGTTTTTAAATGCCTATGAATAGAGGAAAAATATATAAAAAATTAAAAATGGTCAAGTAACCACAAGGGCGGATACAAGGAGGGTAAAGGGGGTAATTATCCCCCCACCTCGAGATTTGAAAAAAAAAAAAATTATTTTTAATGTAAAATTTTAAAAATTAATACTTAAAAATTTTATTTGTATTTATATTCTGGCAAACAAGTACAGAATGCGCCTTTAAATTACCGAAATTAAGAAAAAATAGTGTGCTGTGCGACGAGTCACACCAAATTACCTCCCCCCCCCCCGAGAAACACCTCTGGATCCTCCCTTGAGTAACCACCAGTGGTTTTGTTAGTATTGATTAACCCATGGCTACTCTAAAATATAATAATTTGAAATCTAAAATTTTAACGAGAGAATTATAGATTATAGTTGGTTCAAAATTTTAGGTCAAACTCGAATTATCCAACTACGAAAAGTCTGAAATGCATTTGATTCCGTCATTAAATGGAAGACAACTTTTGAAACTCACTCTATATTAATAAAACGTTCCCCTGTCTCTTATGTCGCAAGAATACAAATTAAATAAATGCATGCAAACATCTTGTAAAAGCAACAGAGACTATACCTAAAGAGAAGCTTTACTGAGCATTCGTATTTCGCACAGAAGCATTCTATTTACAAGAGAGGAATGTCAATGCATTTGGGAGGAGGCTTATTTACATTCTCGACTCCATTCACTGGCCATTAATAAAATAGCTGGACAATTATTGACATTTGTTGAAAATGTCAAACGAGAAGCCAATCTGGAAAAGTAAGTCTGATTGCTTTTTTAATATTAAAATTTAGAGTTGATTCGTATGAAATACATAAGATTCTCTTGGGAATTATATTTATTTAATCATTTTTTAACAACATGGGGGGTTAGATATTTTTTAAATTAAAACATAGGCGTACAGCGAAGGTCAATATTAGATTCCACCCATGCGTTTTCTACTTGTCATTATTTCATTGTTTTTATAAAAGAAAATGAAAATCTTTATTGGAATGTATCTAGGTTTGAACCATGGAAGTTTTCATTAAAAAATATGTAATATTTTTTTTTAAACAATGAAATAATCACAAGTAGAAAACGCATGGGTGGGACTTAATATTGCCCCTCACTGTACGTTGGAATTTAATAAAAGGGTTCTTACTTTCTCTTACCATATATATGAAATATATAAAGAGAAAGTATTTCGATCATGTCAAAAACTCGATGTCGAGATTTTGACGGATTTACACGTTTTGAGGTCCCCTGAGTCCAAAAAAGTGGGTCCCGCAAATTGGTCTGTCTGTCTGTGAACAAAATAACTCAAGAACGAAAAGAGCTAAGAAGTTGATTGAAATTTTATATTTAAGTTAGGCACCTCCCAAGCTTTTGAACAAAATCGGCCAGAAAGTACTAGTACTTTACTGATGTACTTTTTTAGTTTTTTTCGATCTTCACAAAATTTGCTCCAACGATTTTGATTAAAATCCATAAATCAACTATTTTTTAGATGCTCTTTAAAAAGTATGTCAGAAAAATTTTTCGTGAAAATTGTTTGAAGTACACATTACCGATGTAGCCTAGCGCTATCTATTAATCGCGTGGCCAAATTTTGAACTTACGTGCTAAGTGAAACTAAATATAGCTCGACACAAAAAAATCTGCTATGAATTTATATTTTTAATATATATTTAATACAAAATGTAGTCTATAATTATAAACTCCCATAATAATAGAAACCACAAAAGCTTTAATAAACACTTCCGAGATTGATTTGTTTTATTAAAAATAAATTTTGCACCTTTAATTTAAGCAAGTGTTTATTCAATTGATGCTTTAAAAAGGCCAGACTGCGTGCAACGAAAATGTCGATAAAGTCAAGAACTTTGTTTTATTCATTCCATCTCCTGTTTAGCCAAGATAACTTGTATTTTTAATTTAACCTCATAATAAATGTATGAATCGCGAGATTACATCTCTTGTAAGATTAGAGCTCCATTTTGCAAAGTCTAAGCAGAGAATTTCTCCTTTGGGACAGGAGATGTATCGAGCCATACAAGTGTGAAATTTTAGATGTTTATTTGCTTTTTTTTATTATGATTACAAGTTATTAAATACACTTTTAATTATTTACCACTAAATGAAATCTGATAGGATTTATTTATTTATTTTTAAAGCTTGATTTATTCATGATGGAGAGAGAGAGAGAGAGAAGCGGAACGGATATTTGGATTTTAAATAAATGATCTTAGATTAAATGAGCAAACTGAAGTTGTTCCTAATTTAAGTAAAATTTTATTACCTTGCTCTAATGATTTAACGCTCATCAAAGAGTAAATTTATATCGGCTGGATATCAGAATAACGAGTAGCTATCCTTAAAATATTGTAGCTAATCAAGAAGTAGGAGTTTTTATTTTTTAATTAGACTAACAAATATTGCTTAAGACAACATTTTTGATAAAAATGAAATTTAAAGTTTGAATGAACTCTACACTGTTAAAAATTTTCAAGGGATATTCAATACATAATAGAGAATCCTAAATAAATATAAAATTTCATAAGAATTGGAAAAAAAATTATTTAATGGTGAATAAGTTCCAAAATTAAAATGCAAATCCCCATAGGGATAACATTGGCTCTATGGAAGGAAGAGCTGGAAAATTAATTTGAAATACTACATCAGTAAAGTGTACTTCAAACAATTTTCACAAAAAATTTTACTGATATACTTTTTAATTTTTTTTTTTTTTTACCCCCCCCCCAAAACTCCCACAAGACTCACCTCCAATACCTCCACACCATTTTACACTATCAAACCCCCACCATTTCTCGAGAACTATGAATTTTCCGAACCAATTTTTACACCAACATATTTTAACCAACATCAAATAATTAATTCCATCCTACCAACCTTTACCCTCAAAAACAAAACTTTCCACGAATTCCAATCCTTTTTCCCCAAAAAATTTTGACACCCCTTTTCCCTTAGAGCCTATCTCTATTACAATACTCTATTGAATCTAACTTCACATAAACCCTTTATTTATAAGTTAAAATTTAACTTTTTTATGAAATTTCATTAACTTTACCCAACCTCTTATACCTTTCATAAAGAACATCTAAAAATAGTTGATTTATGAATTTTAATCAAAATCGTTAGAGCCAATTTTGAGAAAATCGAAAAAAAACTGAAAAAGTTTATCAGTAAAACACTAAAGTTTATCAGTAACGTAACGCAATTTGGAGGGAGGGGGTCTTGTAAAACGTTACCATGCGTTACAAGGGGGCGGGGGGGTTGAACAACGCGTTACGTAACTGGTATTTAGCGACTTTCTGGTACTTTGCGCAACATAATTGTGACTTTTAGATAAAAATGGCCACTTAAGCGTTACGTAACGTCTAGGGAAAAGGGGTCCAGAAAAATGTTACGGCGCGTTACATGGGGGGAAGGGGGGTCAAAAACCTTCCAAAATTGCTTTACGTAATACTTGTACGCTCCCTAAAGCACTAGTACTTTTTGGCCGAATTTGTCCAAAAGCTTATTTTGAGTTTCCGGGAGGGTACGTAACTTAATTAAAAAATTTTAATCGGGTAGCTCAATTCGTTCATGTTTAAAATCGTTACATACGACACACACACACACAGACAGACCTATTTGCGGGACCCACTTTTTTGAACTCAGAGGACCTCAAAACATGTATATACATCAAAATCACGACATCGAATTTTTGACATGATCGCAATACTTTCTCTCTGTATATTACATATAAGCCATATAGGTAAGAGAAAGTAAAAAAACAATAATTAATTCAAATTTAAAAAAATCACCCCATTTTACTTGAATGATTCTCTCCCTATCAACGGATTATAATTAACCCACTCGATTGAGAGATTTCTTATAGAAATTTATTCGCATCGGTCGTTTTGTATCAGATCCTGTTTCCTGTTTTTCTTTCCTGTCGGCCAATCCGTTTTCAGACAATTCCGATTCCAAATGGGTGTTGTGTGGGTGGCTAAAGGGAAGGGGCATTCAAATTTTGAATGGCATGTCCTTGACAACTAGTAGAGTGTTCGTCATTCAAGAGGGATTTTTTTTTTCAATAAAATTTAAATTGATTCTTTTGTGAAAAATCAAACATGCCCAGTCAAAACAAGTAGTACAATTACTTTTTATATCGAAGTGTTGAAAATATAAAAAAAATATTAAGAAAGCTGAAATTAATTTTTAAGCGTGAACAAATTTTAAAATAAATAATTGTATTAATAGCATTTCCAATCAATTGGAGTAATTATAATAACAAATGTAAATAATTCGATAAATCGGTGATCTTGATATATGCAGAGTTTCAAGAAATAATTGTTAATAGAGAAACACCTACGTGAAGTTAGTAGCATTATATATGCAATGAAGTTAGTCAAAGCTTTGATGATGAATGAATGATGATTAAAAATTTTATATTTTTAGTTTATTCAAATAAAATTTAATAATAATTTACAAAAGTAATAATAATATCTAATCTTAATAAAATATCCCCAAGAAAACTTTGGTTGCGTTGTTATTTTTTTATACATTAATAAAGAAAACTGGGGATAAAAGTTAAATAATTGTTAAGATATTATTTTATATTTATTTATTATTCACCTTTAAGTGAAGATTCCCTTGAGACAATTAAGTCAAAAATTTATATTACTAAAAAATAACGATAATTTATTAGAAACTCTAGTGGCTATAAGTTAAATAAAAACAAGTAACTAACTAAAAATAACTGTATCCAAATATATTATACATGTGCGGATATCACTGGAACAATTTTCAAGTTTGGAGTATAACTCCATGGGAATGATTGTATATGTTGCTAACTTCATTGCATATACAATGCTACTAACTTCACGTAGGTATACCTTTGAGGTTAGTTCACTTGAGTCGGAGCAAGCGCACAATACTTGAAAACGACTGCAGAATAAGTAGTCGAAAAGTTGTTACAGTATTTATATACTTGATAAATAATTAATATAAAATGTGGTCTATAATTAAAAACTCTCACAATAATAATAACACAAAACACAAAAGCAACATATTCGTGAAAAATACAAAAATTCGAGTAAAATCTCAATTAAAAAAAGAAAAAAAAAACTAATCAATTCTATATTTAAAAGTAGGAAAAACTTTCTTGAAACGCAAATAGAAAGTTCCGAAACATGATAATACATTCCTGGCGGCGATAATCCCTTCGTTACTTTAAAATATTCAAACCTCATAAAATTAAGCAATAAATAAATAAATACTATGAAATATTCAAGACACCCTTGGTTTGCGTCAACATGGTGCTTTGAGTGCAGCAGTATAAAAGGCTGCAAATTTTAACAGCACTCTTGAAAGTTTGTTATTATTATTTAAAGTACATTATTTTGGCTAAAAATTCTGTCGTTACACTTGTCTAGGTAGAGGCATTATGAAAATAAATTTTCTTGTTTAAAATCAACCTTGATGAAATTTTATAAACATCAATCAGGATGTTTGTCTGAACTAACCTATAAGATAAAACATAAAAATAAGATTCTCTTCATCCATCAAATGAACATTAAATCATAATGTTTTATCAATATTTAGATAGCTAAATTATATCGTAATAATTTGGAAAATTTTGTTTAATTTTTTTTTATTTAAGTTTCTACTTCCTCAATGGATAGCGAAATCAAAATCTTTGATATAAAAAAAAAGTAGATAAGTGAGATTAAAATATATAAATAAAAACACTCCGTTATTTGTTTCAAATTATTTATTGAACAATTTTACTTAGAATTTTTTCGATTTGAAGGTATGTATGTAAACTTACAGAAGATAAGAATAATTAGAAAGGTTATCATACAAAAGATAAGAAAAAAAGGGGGTCATATATAAAAGATAATCGTATAGCAGGTGTAAGTCCCAAGATTGACATATAAAAGATCAATTTAAAAATGGGCGGGAAAAAAGTGGCAAGGGATCCGACCTTTCGTGGTTATCTTCAGAGAAAAACAAAATTGTCAAATGTCAGATACTGCGTATTTATGTATTTTAAGTGGTTGAATTGTTTGTTTTTGTACATATAGCAAATTAGTATAAACATGAAATAAATACGCAGTATAGTCGCCGCCACAAGTGTCTGATTGATCGAACCTGGAGCCTTGAGTTTAGGCAATAAAAATTCATGCTTGAAATTGACCATGTTGCAAAAACACTTTCCTCAATCTCAAAACGCGTATATCCATCAAAATCACGACATCAAATTTTTGACATAAATCCAATACTTTCTCTCTATTTATATATTAATATATATAGGTAAAATAAAGTAATACTGACAAAATCAAAAAGATAGGTACCGCCAGGAGTCGGACCACGGATCTAAAAATATGTACACGTCCAAATTACATAATTATCTTTTATATGTTAGTCTTGGGACTTATACCTGCTATACGCTTATCTTTTGTATGTGACCCCTTTTATTTCTTATCTTTTGTTTGTAATTACTCTTATCTTCTGTATGTGATCCTATACAAAAAGCCTTTGTACATAATATATAAACCGAAAATTGTTCAGTTGAAAAATAACTTATGAGGTTGACACACAAAAAAAAAAGGTTGATTTATAATCAATAAATAATTTGAATTAAATAAGCAAGGATAAATTTTAATTAACAATGAGAGCGAAACTTTAAATATTAAATAAATGAGAATTGGGAGTAAAATTTTCCGATGCCTTCTGCAAACGAGAAGGCAGAGTGTATTTTTAGGATATTAGCATGGCTGGATTGCGATGTTCATATACTAAAGTATTATATACAGAGAACAAGGACGTTGCGTGTGAAAGCCCATAGGAAGTGTAGGCCTTGCTTGATCATGATGGTATATACAGGGCGGAGCCAGTATTCGGCTCGCAAAACAAACATCATCCTCAATCAATTGGTTTTACGGTTGAAAAACAAAAAAACAAGTGAAATATTATTTCCTAATCAGTTAAAAAAAAGTGTTGTTATTATTAACATTATTATTAGGGTCCGACCGAAACAAGATTTTCAGCCGAAACCGAAACCGAAACCGAATATTCGGCCTCAACCTTAGTTTCGGCCGAAACCGTAACCGAAACCGAAACTTGTATTTCCTATAAAATTTTTTTTTCATTTTACTTTTTTTTTTTTGAATTTTTTTTCCCTCCCGTGAAAATCATTTTACTTTTTTTTAGGGAGACTAAAATTTTTTTCTCCCTCAAGAGCAAATTATTTGACCTTTTTTATTTTTTTTGCATGCGAGTCTCATCCCATTTTTCAGACTCTGGTTTCGGCCGGCCGAAAGGTTCGGCCACTTTTTGGCCGAAACCGAAACTACGGCCGAAACCATGATTTTTGGCCGAAACTGGCCGAAACCGTAACCGAAACCGATTATTCGGTCGGTTCCTAATTATTATACTAGAAAGTAAAGCCCGTCTTTGAGGAGGCAATGGCTAAGCCGGCTAAGCTGAGGATTACGGAGTCCGAAGTCTCAACACGACTCGGGTTCGAATCCAGCTTGCCGCAAATAATTCAACCATCCTGCCGAAGTCTCCTCTTAGGGTAGGTAGGGGGATAGCCCCACCGTGGTATCACAAAGGGCCTAATTGGCCTAAGTGTGTTCCCTCTCTGGGAAAGGCCACTTCAACCTAACCTAACCTAAAGCCCGTCTTAATCCTAAGCAGGGGGACACCACCAGAGTTTCCCTTTGCCTGAATTAATAAAATTACTTTATATATTTGGATAATTACAGTTTTCATTCAATCGTGTAGTCTAGATCAATTATTTTTGGTATTTACTTTCTCTTACCTATATATGTATTATACAGTGAGAAAGTATTGAGATCATGTAAAAAATTCGATTGATACATGTTTTGAGGTCTCCTGAGTCCGCAACATCGGTTTGTCTGTGTGTGATGGTTTTTTATATTTTATATTTAAGTTAGGTACCCTTCCGGACATTTAAAATAAGCTTTTGAACAAAATCGGCTAAAAAGTACTGAAGTACTTTTTTAGTTTTTTTTTCGAATTTCTCAAAATTGACTCTAAAGATTTTGATTAAAAATTCATAAATAAACTATTTTTTAGATGTTCTTTAAAAAGTATAAGAGTAAAATTTTTCGTGAAAATTGTTTGAAGTACACTTTACTAATGTAGATTTTTTTTTTTTTTCAAATTTCTCAAAATTTACTGGAATTTAAAAATTCATAAATCAACTATTTTTTTAGATGTTCTTTAAAATGAATATATAGTTTTTTCCTTCATAGTTGTTTGAAGTACACATTACTGAAGTAGTATTTCAGATTCCAATGGTACAGTGAGTGTCAATATTAAGTCCCACCCATGCGTTTTCTAAGTGTGATTATTTAATTGTTTTTAAAAAAATACTGTATATTTTTTAATGGAAACTTAAATGGTTCAAACCTAGAATAATTCCAATAAAGATTTTCATTTTCTTTTATAAAAACAATGAAATAATCACAAGTAGAAAACATATGGGTGAGACTTAATATTGTCCCTCACTGTACCTCAGCGCCATCTATGAAACTCAAGTGGTCAAGCTTGGAACTGAGGTGCTATGGGAAACTAACAAGGGCGGATCCAGAGGTGTTTCTCGGGGGGGGGGGGGGGTAATCTGGTGTGAGTGGTCGCACAACACACATTTTTTTCTTAATTTCGGTAATTTAAAGGCCCATTCTGTACTTGTTTGCCAGAATATAAATACGAATCAAATTTTTAAGTATTAATTTTTAAAATCTTACATTAAAAATACATTTTTTTTCGAAAAAAAATATTTTTTTCAAATCTCAGGGGGGTAATTTACCTCCTTTATCCCCCCCCCCCCCTTGTATCCGTCCTTTGGAAACTAAACATATCTCGTCACAAAAATCTGGTATGACAGGTCAGTACACAACTTTCAATCACCAAAGGTTGTGTATTGTGCGTTAAGTTCCACCCGATTTTTACTTTTAGTTTGGGAAATTTTTAAAATCATATTTACAAATAAAACACGCGCTCTATCCAAACATTATTCTGCCGACATGATAACCAGTTTTAAATATATTGAGTCACAATGCCTTTTAAATAAATATTTCTCAAGATTTAAGAATAAAATCCTACACTTGAATAAGATAATCTTGAAATTAATAATTGAAAATACCTTATAAGTTTGTCGTTTGAGTCAACAAACGTGGGATCTAATAAAATAATTAATTAGCTGATTGCATATTTGATTCATCGCAAAACAGTTGAATGAATCGGTAGTCTATGATATCCTTTAAAAAAAAGATCAAAAGGTTCCCTTAAAAAAAGTGGGAAGGCGTGGGTGATCGTCGTACTCAAAAGCTATTGAAGGTCACTCGGCTACAGTCTGATTCATAATCAAAACACCCACCTACTTTAAAATACTTGATTTACAAAAAAAAAATCAAATAATTCTGCAGGTGCTTAATCTCCCTATTATTGATCAAAGCAAGAATCAAAATTTTATAAACCAAAAACCTTTTATAATACTCAAAAAAAGAGACTAAAATTTAAAAAATTTGGTGTGACTGGTCGCAAAGCACACAACTTTCTTTCTTTTCCTGTTCTGTGCTTGCCACGTCAGATTTTTTGTGTCAACATATGTTTAGTTTGTATATTAGACATCAAGATATAAAATTTATAAACATGGGAAAATGTTTATTCTATATTTTATTACCATGGCAACTATTTCTTCTATCTTTTCTATGAAGTACAAAAGTAAAGTGTGCTTCAAAAGATTTCAAGGGCAAAGTGAGAATATACATTTTAAAGAGCATCTAAAAAAAAAATTGATTTTTGAATTTTTATCAAAATCGTTGGGGGCGAATTTTGAGAAAAAAACTGAAAAAGTACATTTATTCATAAACATGAAAAATATTTATATTTTGTTACCACGACAACCATTTCTTCTATATTTCCTATAAAGTACAAGAGTAAAGTGTACTCCACAGAATTTAGAGGACAGCTGAAGTTTTTTTTTTTCCCCCTAAAAATACCTAACCACATAACACCCACACACCCAACCAACCCCCTCTTAAACCCCCCACTCCACCAACACCCCCCCCTCTATATATAAAATAAAAAAAAAAAATCTTTGGTTTTTTTCAGTGCCTTGGTCAAAATCTAAAAAAGTGTTGTTTTTTTTTAACAACTCAGGTTATTTACAAAATGTTTCAATGAGAGCCTAAGCTCGAAACTTTGAATTTCGTAAAAAAAAACTGATTAACCCCTTCCCCTCCCTAATTTTAATTTAATTTTAGGTTATTTACAAAATGTTTCAATGAGAGTCTACGCTCGAAACTTTTAATTTCGTAAAAAAACTGATTAACCCCTTCCCCTCCCTAAATAAGCAAATCTTATATCCCTCTGCGCTGATTACATAATACTTGAATGACCCCTTTGTGTCTGTATCAAAGCAAGTTGAACTTGAACTTGTTCAATTTAATCGTTCATATCAAGATAAATAAAAATAAATGGTCGGACTAAGCCAAGCGAACAACTTTGCCTATTATTCTAAAAAACAATTGTAGTCTATAGTATTTTATTTATTTTTTTATAAACGCTTTGCTTTTGTTTGTTTTGATTTTACTAAATTTTTAAATTTATATAATTTTTATAATAAACTTATAGTACAATTATTTCACTTTAGTTTTGTACTGTGCTTGTCTCACCAGATTTTTTGTGTTGACATATGTTTAGTTTCCACTGATATATGTATTAGAATTCAAGATATAAAATTTATAAACATGGGAAAATATTTATATTTTACCATGGCAACTATTTCTCCTATCTTTCTAATGAAGTACAAGAGTAAAGTGTGATTCAAACAATTTTGAAAGCAAAATGAGAATATACATTTGAAAGAGCATCTAAAGAATAATTAATTTTTGAATTTTAATCAAAATCGTTAGAGCGAATTTTGAGAAAATAAAAAAAAAACTGAAAAAGTCCAATAGTAAAAAATATTTTTTTCTTTGATATACAGATCAAAAATATTTTTATTTAATAAATAGGTTGAATCGATTCTTTCAATTTTGATAAATTTCATTTAGCAGTTTTTAATTTTGATTTGAGGTGAAAAAAATTGCTTTTTTTTTTTTTCTTTAATATCTTCATAGATCATTTCTGATCTTGAGTATAAAAAAAAATTATCTAAAATTATTGTATTTTAATATTTGTTTACTAAAATGTTTATAAAATTTGAAGAAAAACATTTTCATCACTATTTCGTGAATGTATTTAGTTTCAATAGACAGTCGAGAATGGCAGTTTAGTCTCGAAATTTTGAAACTAGCTACGCTTTGATAGGAGAATCTTAAACTTTTGAAGAGGTGTTTGCTGTTTGGTTTATATGTCAGAACACCCACGGGCGAAGACTACAGGTTCGAGTCCCGCAAGTGAACCAATTTCCTCGTTCGTGAGCTTATTTTGGTTAAAAACTAATTTTAAAAGTTTACAGAATAAATTATCAAAAAAAAAAAAAAATTATTTTAGTATATGATAACTTCACCATCTATATTAAATATAAGAAGAAAGTATTAATATCGTGAAAAATTAATTTTTTATATCTTCTAGTTATGTTACATGTAAGCATATGATTAAATAAGAGCCCAAGTCGTAGTTAATTAGCTAAGACACAAATAAGATTTAAACTTTCGACCGTTGGTTCTCGTTGAAACATTTTGTAAATTAAAATTAAATATACAAATTAAACACTAGGTTATTTGTTTCAAAGGTTTTATTAATAAAAAAATTAACACTTGATACTTGATAACATTCTAATCACTTCTGATGATAAGGAATTGTCGAAATACGTATTAAGTGTTAATTTTTTATTAATAAAACCCTTGAAACAAATAACCTAGTGTTTAATTTGTATATTTAATTTTAATTCTAAGACACAAAGTTCGGTATAAGCAAGGGTGGATACAAGGGGGGGGGGGTAAAGGGGGTAATTACCCCCCTGAGATTTGAAAAAAACAACAACTTTTTTCGAAAAAAAATAATGTATTTTTAATGTAAAATTTTAAAAATTAATACTTAAAAATTTGATTTGTATTTTTATTCTGGCAAACAAGTACAGAATGCGCCTTTAAATAACCGAAATTAAGAAAAAATTGTGTGCCGTGCGACGAGTCACACCATATTACCCCCCCCCAATCAAGAACAAGCCTTGTTTATTTATTTTTTTGGAAATTTATTAGCTTTAATGAATTATTGTAATTTCTACTTTCTCTTACTTTATATATGAAATATATAGAGGGAATGTATTGCGATCATGCACGTAAAATTCGATGTCGAGATTTTGATTGATAGGGCCTATACATGTTTTGAGGTCCCCTGAGTCCAAAAAAGTCTGTCTATGTGTCAGTCTGTGTGTGTGACGATTTTAAGCATTAAGGAATTAAACTAATGGATTGAAATTTTATATTTAAGTCAGGTACCCGCCGGACACTCAAAATAAGCTTTTGAACAAAATTACAAGTACTTTACTGATGTACTTTTTCAGTTTTTTCCGGTTTTCTCAAAAAGGAGTTCCCGAGTTTGTTTACTCGCTTGCTTCCCAGTTTATTTTTCTACTATATAAGCTTGAGCTCTCTTAAACAAAAATGAGCGAGTTAGGAAAACGAAAAAGAGTGTTGAAAATGAATTTATCCCCGAAACGGGTCAAACGGGTATCCGGCAGGGTCTCGGTTCCGACCAGGCCGGTTAAGAGGGGTTGTACTGTATTATCATAAAAGTCATGAATTTGTCTAATCTGAACTTTGTCCATCTTCAAAAGGCTCGAAAGTCTAAGGGCGCAATAGGAAATTTATTCGGACCAGGATATTTTTTATTGGACGTGGAAAAATTGATTTATTATGAAAATGAATATTTATTTTATTATCCTAGATTTAGATTTCGAATGAGAAATCTTTAATTAAAAATAAAATTGTTTTTTTTTAACGATTATATGCTGAAAAAATAATTTTTAAAATAGCAAAGCTGTAGCAGACATTTGTTTAGCATAAAAAAAAGACATTAATCATCACATTAAAAACCCCGAAACATTTTTTTTTTTTATAATAACTTTCATAAGGATTTATTATTTAAAAAGTTTAGGAAAAAAATTTATATGTAAATAAATTATGATCAGGGGAGATCGTGGATAGTTGTTATAAATGGCATAATATCGTAATATGAGTTTTTAATTACTTCCGCTAAAAGAACACTTGCTTGCTTGGAGAACACGTGACCTCTTGGACAAAGGGTTTGCATATGCGCTTAAAAAATTGGCAGGTGAACGGTTTTAATATTAATACAATTGCCGGTATTAAAATTAATTTTCATTTGTCCATTCGGTGTTTTATTTTTGACAGATTGATTGGGAAATTTAGTATTATTTAGAAATTAATACTAATTGATATTAATTTACCACCCCCTCCCTTCTTCCATCAAGATTTGAAAAAATAAAATAAAAAAGGTTTATATAATTTTTTTTTTAAATTTGTTTAATTGTTATTCTAAAATATAATAAGTATGAGCAGGATGGAAGTCAAGAATCAAATTAGACAAAAAATTTAAAGTTAATCTTTATCTAATTAACTGATAAGTATGAGCAGGATGAAATAAAAAAAATTAGATAAAGATTAACTTAAAATTTTTTGTCTAATTTGATTCCTGGCAATTCGATTATATAGCCACTACCTCATCACTAAAATATAGGGCCTAATTATATTTTGATTAATTATATTCGATTTTGTAAAATTTGTTACGTTTTTAAAATAAATTTCGTCAAATTTGCTCTTATATACTTTAAAAAATAAATATATTGATTTTTAATTAAATTCTCATCTAATTATAAATAAATAAATAACACAAATTTAAGTTTTTAAAAGGTTTTTATTTTTGAAACTTAACATAGTGTTATTTATTTATCTATAATTAGATGAGAATTTAATTAAATTTAAGAATGTTTCAACTAGTGCCATCGATGAATTCTTTTGATTAGATATATTGATCAATAAAATTTTTGAAATTTAAAGTTTCAAGCATAGTCTTTATATGAAAGAGTATATACGTCGAAAATTGAAAAAACACTAGGTTATAAGTTGTTATTACTGCTGATAATGAGTGTTAGTTTCCCCTTCCGAGCAAAAACTGAAATATTGAATTAAGTACCTGGTATACCTAATTCAATAAATGAATATACTGGTAGTCTTATAAGTATTTAAAAAATTGTCATTTCAAGAATTGTCAATGAACTGTAAATTTAGCTTACTATCCGATTTCTAAGTCAAATTTATAAATTTTCTTTGTAGAAAAGTAGGCAGAGGAGCATTAAGTGGTAAAGGGGTCAATTGTCCTGCACGATACGTGAACATGGAGCAAATGATGCCTAAAATTTAGTATATATTCTTAAATTTACGAGATCTATACAACAGAAAATAGAAGCAATAGGTCTGTTCGATTAAGTGTCCGGCGCATGCGTAGTGAGGAAGATCACATGCGCAGTAACAAAAAGCAATACGCATTTCCTTAATGCGCATGCGCCTGACACCCTCGGCCGCTTAATCGAATTATCTATTATGTAATATCATGTTCTACACTTTCAAAAAAGGAGTGCCTAAAAAGAAATATAAACAATTTTTTTTCAATTTTAAAAAATATAAAATTTATATTTAGTAAATTTTTCAATTTATAACTGAAAAATTGTCGTTATTTATCAATTTAATTTGGATTTTTTTTTTAATTACAAACTTAATATTAATAATAATTATAATTAACATAATTTAATAACCCTGATTAAAAGCAGGGGCGTATATAAGGAGGGGAGGAATTTTGTGTTCCTAAAAAAAAGTAAAATGATTTTCATGGCAGGAGAAAAAGGAAAAAATTTAGTTTCGGTTTAGTTTCGTCAAAAAATTATCCCTGCAGAAAATTTTTTGAGTTTGCCCCCCCCCCACCCCCTCGAAAAAAATTTCTAAATAGGCCCCTGATTAAAATTAAACACTAGGTTTAGTTAAAAAAAAAGAGTTTTATTTGGTTTATGTACATTACAATGTTAAAACATCATCATCAGAACTTTATTACAAAATGGGTCTGATGATGATGTTTTAACACCGAAATGTACATAAACCAAATAAAACTAAACCTAGTGTTTACTTGTAATTATTATTAAATTACTTAAAATAGTAATAATTATAGTTGAGAACTTTAAGAGACTCACCGCATATGATCCTATGAGAAAGGCCGCATTCCCCCTCTTATTCTCGTTCATAGTAGTATAATGGACTATTTTCTTCTTTTTAAGAAAAGACAACTGAAAAAAAAAAAAAAAAATTGAGAATTAAATCCTAATTCTACAATTTTTATAGATAGTGAGTGAGTACATGCAAACAATTAAATTGATAATTTAACTATATAGCCTACTTTAAATTTAAAAAAAAATTTTTTCTAAAAAAATAAGACGACCTTGATTTTGGTTGCAAAAGTTCGTCATGTTAGATAAATAGCACAAGTTCGCCTACGGAAGACTTCCTTTCTGGAAGTTGAGGTCTTCTCTCATAAGATTCTCAAAAAAAAAAAAAAAAAAATTTGAAAAAAATTGTTCATGCAAATTAAATATCAAATAAGGAGTGGTGGAGGAGATATATTACGTCTTAATTAAAGACAATTACGTCGGAGAGAAGTGTTTGGAGATTGGATGAGTGGGAGACTTCATAAGGTCAAATAGGTCCTGCTTGGTAAATTAAAAGAAAAATTTTTAATATTAAAAAAATATTATATACCAAACGAATTTAGTGAAAAATGAATTAGCTGATAATTTTATTTTTAATCATTATGTTAATTTTTTACTTACTCTTAACTATACTGTAAAACTATTATGTTGTTAATATATTTAAAGTATTGAATTTATGCCAAAAATTCGATGTCGAGATTTTGATGGAAATACACGTTTTGGGGTCTCCTGAGTTCAAAAAAGTGGATTCCGCAAAATGGTAAAATAAAGTATAAAAGAAAAGAGAAATTTGATATTTAAACCCTTTGGCACGCAACACAAAGCTTTTGAACAAAGAGTACTAGTACTTTACTGATTTACTTTTTCAGTTTTTTCGATTTTCTCAGCTCTAATTTGATCAAAATTTATAAATGATTGAACTCATCCAGGACTGTACGTATTCAGAGAAGATGTAAACAGAACAGTGGAGTCCGATGAATTAATATATAGGTAAGAGAAAGTAAAAATATATACTTTATTCAATATTGTTCTAATCCAACCTCCTGGTTTCTAGAAAAATAAAGTATATAGCCTATTTTCTTATATATTTTGTTTTAATTCATCGAAATGCAATACTTGTTTACACTTTCTCTAAAATTCATAAATCAATTAATCATTCTTTAGATGTTCTTTAAAATATATTCTCATTTCACAAATTTCCAATAAAGATTTTCATTTTCTTTTAAAAACACTGAAATAATCACAAGTAGAAAACACATGGGTGGGACTTTATATTGACCCCCACTGTACATCGTATGTACATAAAACTTAAATGTGCTGATTTGGGATATATCTCAAAGAATTTCATAAAATTAGTTTTTTTTTTTTTTTTTCTTTTAATTAATAAAATATAAAAATAAATAAAAGTTTTAAAAATTATTAGCTAGTTATTCGGTGAAGTGCAAGTTGATGAATTCTATAAGTGAATTGCATTCGGTTCCGCATACCGACATTTATACATTTACTGGTAGACTATCAATACAAAAGTGATCTTTGCCAAATTGTTATTTCGAATTCGAAAACGTGAAATCAATAGATGTGTAAAATAACAAAATAGCAGATAGGGAACTAACTATGGAATGGAGAATTTTATTAGTGCTATGTATTTGAAAATAACTTTTCTTTCTAAACGTAAAAATATCAAATTTTTTCAAGTTACCAAAATGCAAAAGAATAAACTCTGATTTATAGAAAAAAAAAAACATGTACTCATACTACACTGATTAAAGTGAAATTCACATACACGAAAAATAATTCTACAGTAAAACCTCTCTTATCTGACCTCAGATTAACTAGCCTATCCCATTGTGCAATATGTTCGTTCAGATGGTAAAGAGGGAGGGGGAAGGAGTTCCCGAGTTTGTTTACTCGCTTGCATCCCAGTCTATGATTCTACTACATAAGCTTGAGATCTCAAAACGAAAACGTGTGAGGAAAATGAATGAAAATGAACTTTTCACTGAAATCTCGGATTAACCGGACAAATGGTATCCGGCCGGTTAAGAGGGGTTTTACAGTATTTTTTTTTCTGTTTATTTTGTTGTTATTGTATTTAAATTTGGATTGTGTTTGTTTGGATCTAGCCACTGGAGCTTCTAAGGGGGTAGTTGATAAATTTATTTATTTATTTATTATTTATTAACCATCTATAGAATTTTTTGATTTATCAACTGATAAATGTGTTGAGTCTAGTCTCGTCAACAGCCGCATTTTTCTTGTTCCCAGATGAAATTTATATGTATTTTCTCTCTAGTATCCCTTTGCTCTATGATGGAAGAAATTCTCTAAATATAATAAATAAATAAGTTGTTATGGATGATTTGCTGGGCTCAACCTAGTAGAGGGGATGCAGCTTTTCGAGACTCTTTGGTCTACAAGTTTCACTTCAAAAAAATATCGCTCCCACCTTCTTTCCTCATACACAAATCATGTCCACTCGGATATAAATATTATAATTTTACTCGAATATATCAGCATTTATGAAAGATAAAATGAAATTCTCCCATACATAATAAATTGCTTAGCAATATCAACATGCAAAATTCTCCTTTGGATGTTTTATTTATTAGGTATCGATGACTTTAAGAAAGGACAGATTTTCTAATTTTAATTATCATCAATCATTTTTCAAATTTAACTATATCTAAATAACAAATTTTATTTAAATTGATCCAGTTGTTGTTGTTTAAGCGAGGATGTTTTAATAAAAATACATAAAACACCAGAGAGAGAATTAAAAATAGTTGTATTAAATTTAAAAAAAAAAAAACTTAACTGGGAATAATTAAAATGTCTTTCTTTTGACCGAAACGTCTCTGTCGGTTAGAATAAAATAAATAAAAAAATGTGGTGTAGCTGGTAGCACAGTACAAATTTTACTCTCGGTAATTGAAAGATGGGTACTGTGCTGTCCCACCAGATTTGTTTGTGTCGAGATATATTTAGTATCCCATAGCACCTTAGTTCCAAACTTGAACACTTGCGTTTCAAGATGGCGCTAAGCTACGAATGCTGGCAGCCATTTTTTCAATGAAGTAAAAAAGTAAAGTGTGCTTTAAACAATTTTGAGAGCAAAATTAGAATATACATTATAAAGACCATCTAAACAATATTTGATTTCTGAATTTTATTCAAAATTGTTCGAGCCATTTTTGAGAAAATCGAAAAAAAGCTGAAAAAGTATCAGTATCAGTGTACTTCAAACAATTTTCACAAAGAATTTTACTGATATACGTTTTAAAAACCATCTAAAAAAATAGTTGATATATGTTTTTTAATCAAAATCGTTAGAGCCAATTTTGACAAAATCAAAAATACTAAAAAAGCACATCAGTAAAGTACTAGTACTTTTTGGGAGATTTTGTTCAAAAGCTTCGTGTCACGTCAAAATGGAGTAGATAACTTAAATATAAAATTTCAAAGGCATAGGCCATAAAGTTCGACAAAATATGAAAAAACTTCATTTTTGCGATTAATATTTTAATTTTTGAATTCACGCCATAATAAAAGACAAAGTTTTTATGTTCAAAAATAAAAATATTAAGTTAAAAGAAGTAAATTAAAAATATTAAAAAAAAAAAACTTAAAAATCTAACTTTTTAAATTATTTTGGCAAATTTTAGGGCTTATGCGCGACCTGAAGATATCAAATGATCTAAACCAAATAAAAAAAATATTTTTAGGTTCTTTTTGAAGTGACAAACTATTACATTACGAAAACATCTAATTCAAAAATTAAAAAAATAATAGCAAAAATTTTTTTTTTTTAATTGCAATATTTTTTCAAACTTTAAGGTCTATGCGCGACCGGAAGATGTCAACCGATTTTAATAATTTTTTTTTCTCTATATAGTACGCAACTTTCCGTGCTATTATTACAACTTCAAAATAAAAAAAATGAGTTAATTCGAGCTACCCTAATGTACCGTATATCCATCAAAATCTCGACATATAGTTTTTGACAAGATCGCAATACTTTCTAACTATATACCGGTATGAGTAAGTAAAAACATAGCGCTGTGTTTTTTATTTTATCCTACTACATATCGATTCAGCCTGGCTAAAATATCAAATTTTTTTTATATTTAAATAAAAAGTATATTGTGTTATAGAAAAAGGCAATCTCCTGTTGAGGATTTGCTTTTGTCCTTAGAAAACATTGTCTCAAGTTGTTTGCTAAAGGGAAATCGGTCAGTGACTCGGCTTCTGTCTTTTTTCAGTACCGACAACGATTTCACAGCCTCATGTCTCGTTTTTAAGAACACTTGTTTGTTTCCTTACTAATATTACTTCCACTATTAAATAAATATGACCCGAAAACAATTCAAAAAGTTTACGTTCCTTTTTTAATTTTTTTTTTTCTCTTACAAGCTAATGGTTGATCGATTTTGCTTTATTCTCTAGAAGAAAAGAAGATAACCTTTCCAATCAATGTTCCATAATTTATCAAGGAAAAAATAGATTAAATTACTTATTTAATGAAATACTAATTAATAATTATAAGAAAATTTAGAGATCTTATATAGGTTATGAGAATTGATAAATAAATCGATTCTTTTAATTAAAATTTAAAGAATTAACTAACAAAATTTAGTTTAATCCGAGTTAAGAAGACTTGGGGGAAGAGGGAGTAATTATAGCATCTTAAATAATCAATTAAAAAAAAAAAAAACTTATATGCACTCACCTTAAGTTTTTTATTCAGTTTCTGGCAATACCTATAAAGCATTGCCAAATTTAATGGACCAAAATCATAATAAAAATTTTCATAAATCAATTCATGATCAATACAAAAATAATGTGTGTTGAATGTAGATTTTGGTTTTACACAAGTCACTAAAGTCACGAAATATAGACGATCTGAAACAAAAGAAAAATTAATTAAAAAAAGAAAATTTTTTTTTAACCAGATATAATTAAAATAAAGCCATAATTCTAATTGAAATGGGAAAAAATATTTGTGTAAAAAAATAGAACTTGGGGAAAAAAAAATTTCAGTGTTTCAAGTTCACAAAAAATTATAATAAGATTTTTTTAAGGAAGGGTAGCAAATTTTTTTCGTTATATAGACCTAAAATGGCATATCAGGATGAACAACAGCCCCCCCCCCCCCACCTGAAATTTTTAAACATTCAATATCTTTTTGAGTTTCTAAATAATCATTCAACAAAATTATTTATTTAAAAATGGTCCTTAAATAAGTGAATGGACCGAGAAAAACACTATTTCAAATCAGGGGGAGTCATTTGGGGGGCTCTTTTTTTAATTTTATATTTTTCTAAATGAAATATTTCAAAATACATCTACGAGTATATAAACTGTACAAAATTAAACAATTAATTAAATTAAATATCTTTTGGCCAAATTTGAGTACCTATTTGTAAGTAAATTAAAAAAAAAAGTTTGCCTCACCCAAGAAAAAGTTGAAATGACGTCACTGTTTGAAATACAAAATATAAATGTATTTCAAATATTGTATTTTAATTAGAGTATTTGAAATAGTGCCCGGTCCTGATTGAGGGAAGGATAAACAACAATAAAGAATGTTATTTGGAAATGATCCCCGAACAGTGAACAGGGGTATATAAGGGGGGCCCAAGAGACCACCCCCCCCCCAAAAAAAAAATTCCGACTTCCTAAAAAAAGGTAAAAATTGATTTGACGGCAGAGCGAAATTTAGTTTTAGCAGGGCGGGAAAAAATTTAGGGTCTCTAAAAAAAAGGTAAAATTTAGTTTCGTCGAAAAATTTTCCCTGCAGAAAATTTTTGAGTTCAAGCTCCTTTCCCCTCACCGAAAAAAATTTCTATATACGCCCCTGGGGGATTGATTATAGTTAAATAATTTTCGAGACCTATAAGGTATTAATATTCAATGAATACTTCGATTTGGACTTGACTAGTCATAGATTTTTTTTTTTTTTTTTTTTTTTTTGGAATGGGTGCATAAGGTCCGAAGACCTATAATGACCAATAGTCACATGCAGCCAGGAAGAAAATAAAAACAAAAGGAGAAGCATAAAGGGGAAACTCAACTGCGGGAACTGAGAAGATGCCTGTTGAGGTTAGACTTGAAAGTCTGAAGATTGTAGGTTTTGGGGAAGATAGACGCAGGGAGCTTGTTCCAATCACGGGAGGTCATGGGGACAAAGGAAGAATGAAATTGTTTTGTTCTGTTAGTCGTGATCTGAACAGCATAGGGATGCTGGGAAGATGCCTCTTTTGTGTTCCGTGAATATGTTGCATTGGGTGGGATAATTGATTTTAATTCGGCAGAGCATTGACCATGGTAATACCTGTAGAAGAGAGATAGTGCAGATACTCTTCTTCTATGATCTAGTGACTGTAAGGATGCAGTAAGGGTAGAATCACCTATCAGTCTAATTGCACGCCTCTGTATGGCTTCCAAGGAGGAGAGAGCGTCTTTCGACGCCCCTCGCCAAAGGTGGGAACAATATTCAAGACACGGCCGAATTTGGGCTTTATAGAGGATTAGGAGTTGTTGGGAGGAAAAGTAACGCTTCGTTTTGAATAGGAAACCCAATTTCCTTGCGGTAGATTTAACCACAGAAGAGATGTGGTTGCTCCAGGAGAGATCAGATGTAACTGTCACTCCCAGAACAGAAAATGAATCTTTGAACTCGAGACTATTATTGCTGTAAATAAGGGGGAGGGCAAATCCTATTTTTTTGTCTAGAAATTAAACAACATTGGGTTTTATGGGAATTGAATTTTACTTGATTGAGGTTTCCCCATTCCTCCAAGAGACCAAGATCATCATTTATCGACGACACAGCCCCCAGACGACCAGTGGATGAGGTTTCACCAGTCCTGACTGAGTGCAGGGTACTGTCATCAGCAAAGCAATGAATTGGGTTGGAGGTTACTCCCATGAGATCGTTAATGTACATAAGGAATAGGGTGGGAGAGAGGACAGAACCCTGGGGAACACCTGCGTTGGTTGAATGCGGAATAGAAGACACACCGTCGACTACAACCGAGATCTTTCGCTCCGTTAGAAAGCTCTTGATCCACTGGCACAGCTCAGAGGATAGGCCAAAAGATGGAAGTTTAGCATAAAGATTTTTATGCCATACCTGATCGAAAGCCTTCGAAATGTCAAGAGCAACTGCAATAGTTTCCCCTTTCATTTCCATGGCTTTGTTCCAGATGTGTGTGACAAAGCTCAAAATATCCCCAGTCGAACGAGCATGCCTGAAACCATATTGCCTATCATTCATCATTCCGCAATGTTCCAGATGATTTAAAATTTGAATGTTGAGGGCTTTTTCCATAATTTTGGATAGTATGGAGGTTATTGCGATTGGGCGATAGTTGCTGGGAAGAGAGGAGTCACCTTTTTTGGGAATGGGTTGAATATTCGCCAATTTCCAAGAGTCGGGAAAATTTCCCGAGGAAAATGAGAGGTTGAACAACCTGGATAATATTGGGACCAATTCAGGGGAACATTTTTTAATGACGATGGGGGGAATACCGTCAGGGCCTGGGGATTTGTCGATTACTAGCTCCTTATATGATATGTTTAAAGGATTATAGAAAATTTATTTTTTTTATATTAAATTCAAAAAGTATTTCCATTAATGATTTAAATAATTTTGAATTTGAAATTTTTGTTTTATTAATATTATTCGAATATTTAAATAAAAGGAGGGGATAAAGCAGTTAAGCTTATAATTCTGAGTTGAAAAAAAAAACTCGAGTTCAAATCCCCTCATGGCAAAATATTATTATCTAATTGTTTGTGAGATGCCTCCTCCTGAGGAAGGAAACGGGAATCCACCTCAGTATCATTCCCATGAAAGTTACCTCTCAGAAGTAACCACAATGTGTCAGGTCTGACACTAATGACTGAATTGATTGATTTTTTGATTGATTGATTTAAATAAAAAAATAAATATAAATATATATGAAATAAGATATATAGATATTTATTTGGCTCTGAGGCACATGCCTCCTGGAGCCTACATGGGGTACTGAGTCAATTTATTATTTATACAATATACATTAGAATTACGGCTTTACAATCACAAATTTACACCACGATTGTCGCACACACACACACACACATGTCCCCTCTCATCCATTTTTCTCCCAAATCACACTCGTGACGATTCCACAAGATAACCCAAAACGACATAATAAGCAGAGATCCAGGGGGGCCCCGTCCTTTTTTTTTTTTAATGCTTTTATTTAACTTACTTTTTCAAGGTTACCAACTTTTAGTCAATTTTTAAGACACTTCCCTATGAGCTAGAGGTGTGAACTTTGATATTTAAGGGTTATTTTTTATGACAATTAATAATTTGTATTTGCACCAAAATAGACCATACTAATGTGGTACTTTATTTGAAGCCTCACGCGAATTAGTCAATTTTCAAAAGTCTTCCCGATAAGCTTGAAATTTGATATTTATGGGTCAATTCTTTTTTTTTAATACTGTATCTATATTAATAAAAAAGACTAAAAAGTTTAAAATAAAAATATAATTAAAAAAAAAAATGCTTTTATTTAAGTTGAACTAAAAAAAGAGAGAAATAATTTAATTGTTCTTATTAAGATTGTTGAATATTTATGACATAAAATAAAATCGTGGGGCGCTTCATAGGAATTCCGAGACTCTAAGAATAGACAATTCTTTAAGGTATCAATGAGCGCCCCACGCTTTTATTTTAGTTATTTTTTTTTTATTTTTCCTTTATTTTATTTATTATTTTAAGTCATAAATATTCAACAATTTTAACAAGAACAATTAAATTATTTCTCTCTTTTTTAGTTCAATTTAAATAAAAGCATTTTTTTATAAGTTTTTTTTTAATTATATTTTTTCCATTCTGCTCCCCCCCCCCCCACCTCTCCCGGAATCGTCACCTATAAACAGAGCCGCATGTATTTTTTAATGGGCCGCGGGGAGAGCCATGTAACGGGACACTGATAAGAAACCTTCGTTTCCGTTCTTTTAATAGTAAGTATGTTTAGATTAAATTTTAATTCAAAATTTCAGGTCGCTCATCGGTAGGTGTATTATCGATTAATCGAATCCCATTATTTAACTCTTTTACCGTATTAAAAGCAATTAAATTAGAACTCCAGGATGGGAATTAAAGTAATATACAAATTGTTATCAAAATATACATAAACAAGAAGACGGTATATAAGTATAAGAGTTCCTGTATAAAATGATTCATGACTTCTTTCCTATAGATGTCATGCAAATAATGCAATGTCATAAAAAATATCAAAGTGAAGTGTGACTCCTACACTTTTGTCTTTTTATTGCATAAGCATTTCTTAAGAAAATGCATTTGTTGCAACTATGCACTGACAGGAAAATAGAGTTCTGCTTTTGAAGAAAGATTATTACCAATTGTCATTAAATAATAGATAATTTCGGTACACATGATACGATTTATATGTCCTAGTAACTAACACTGGGACCTTAAACAATTATTTTATTTATTTATTTATTTTATTTTATTTCCTATCTCTGAACAGAGATTAACTCCAATTACAGAGAGACGGAGGAGACATGGCAAATTTTCACGGCTAGTGGGATGTGAACCCGAGTTATATAGTAATTCTAGAATCTAATAAGATTTAAACTTTCGACCGTTGGTTTTCGTTGAAATATTCTGTAAATTAAAATTAAATATAAAATTAAACACTAGATTATTTGTTTCAAAGGTTGTATTAATTAAAAATTAACATTTAATAATTGCTATTCTATAAGCAAAAACTTTAACGCCGAAGCGTTAACATTTAGTCACTAGTGTTATAAATTAATGTCATGTCCAGGGAATGCATTTAATATTTTAACACCGTGTTAAATCATAAAAATGGCGTCTTTAACCTAAAAAGTAAGGTTATAATTTTGACAGCTTTGAGATAAAAGCAACATGTTAACGTCGCTGTTAAAACTTTTTAAACGCTGATGTTATTACTTTACTTTTTTAACACCCAATTTATGATGTTAAATTTTAACGTCTGTTTTTAGAGAATAGACCTGAATACGTATTTCGACAATTACATTACACAATCAGAAGTGATTACATTCTAAGCTACTTTCATGTATTAGAATGTAATCATTTCTGAATATGACAAGTAGTCGAAATACGTATTAAGTGTTAATTTTCAATTATTAAAACCTTTGAAACAAATAACCTAGTGTTCAATTTGTATATTTAATTTTAATTCTAGATTTGTAATCTGCAGTTTATCCGATCCATGAGTAAGTGTTCAATGTTGCGATGTTTCCATGTATAATTACGTATTTTCAATCTTTTAATGTTATTTTATGTGTGCTCGAGGAGGCAAGTGGCTAAGCTGCAGATCTGAAGTTTCAACACAACTCGGGTTCGAGTCCAGCTTGCCGCAAATAATTCCAACATTGCCGATGTCTCCTCTTGGGTAGGAAATTGGGAGAAAATCCCACCCCACAGAGACAAAGGGCCCAATTTGAGGTGGCTCAAGTGTCTTAAAAATGGGGCTGGGAAGGAGCAGTACCTCATAAAATTCATCCATATGTGCGCTCTCTTATGTAGAAAAAAACTAAAGATAGGAGAATTAAATTTTCTCCAAACGCCTAATTATAGGCTATTGTTAAAAAACGGAGGCTTTTGTTTTTTTTTTTTTAATAATAAAAGAATTTGATTTTCGGTTTAACTGTGGTTTATTTGTAAAAATTACAGTTTTGGCCAGTCATTCTGTGGCCTTCTTCATGTACAATTCAGTTAAGATTTCATCTGTGACAATCTCATTTGAATATCAATCAATAAAATGAAATTGTCACAGATGTAACAACCTTAGTAATCTTAACTGAATTGTACCTGAAGAAGATCACAGAATGAGTGGCCGAAACGTTGCAATTTTAGGTGGATTCACACCACCTACTTACTTGAGTCAGGTCCCGGTGTGAATCCACCTTCAAATAAACCACAGTTAAACCGAAAATCAAATTCTCTTTATTAATGTTAACAACTGTTAAAGCCTAAACTCCAAAATTTTTTTTTCTGACTGCTCCTTTTAAAATAAAAGAATATCAGAATGAGAAAAATAAGAATTCGCTTTTTATAAATTTTAAACAAATTTTCCATTCAAATTATGTGAAACAAAAATAAATCTTTATCTAACAGGGATTTGTCTATCAAACAGAGGAGATCGTGGGGCCTGACGTTTGATGGGGGATTACAATTAAGAAATTATAGTCATTGATCTAACAAATCGCTAACGCCAACCACGAATCCCGAAACTAAAAAACAATAAATAAAAATAAATACCTTTAATATATTCTGCAGCACTCACGAGGACGTCGTTTGTGTCCTCCATACTGTAACAGCCTGAAACAAAAAAATAAATAAATAATAAAATCAAAATATAAAAATTTTCTATGTTTTTAAAAGCTTTCCCTTTTATGAAAATTTATGAAACTGTACGGTGATTCTAAAATTTTTCACATTTTTTTTTGTAAATATTTTGTTTGAGCTCCTGAATATACATTTTTATAGTTAAGACTTTAAATTTGATTCCTATTTTATTATTTTAATACATCTAAATTTAACTGATATTAAAAAAATAATTTAAAAAAAGCAGGAGGAAGGTTGCGCAGCTAGTTTGAAAAAATAAATCATCTTTAAATATAGTCGAATTATAGAACCATGGCTAATGTAAATTTTTTATTTAAATCATCTGCAGAAAAGAATATAAACAAAAGAGGATTATGTAATGATTATTTATTTGAAAATACTATCAGTACAATAAAACAATTTTAACTTAACGATCTGAGTTTAGAATTAGTATATAATTTTTTTTTATCAATTAGTTTTTGAATATTTTTTTTTTTTTTGTTTCATTTAAAAATCGCTTAGTAACAACAAAAGTTACATAACTCTAGAGCCTATGGTAATGTAAAATTATGATGTCCTTGCCGGGTCCACTGCGAAGAATTCGCGAGTTGAATCGACGTCTCATGTTTTTTTAGCCTACATTTGTTTTTATTGACATCAAGAGAGTGAGAGAGAGAGAATCGAGTGAAAATTTGGAAGTCTCTTTTAACCGGGTTTCTCCAATCACCTCCGGCAAAGACTACCATAAATAATGAGGATAGATTTTAATGGAAGAGACGTAAACAAATTTTTTGACCTTCTCAATCGATATAAAATGTCATCTGAAATTTTTTAAAACTAGTTATGTAAAGTTTTTTTTTTTTTTTAAGTCAGTTAATGTATCGTTTAAGATAGCAAAGTTTGTGTTTGTGCCCACTGCAGTCCTCCGCCGAAAAAGCGTGGAGATCCTGGTTCGAATCCAGGGGGCGCAATTTTTCTGAAGTTTTTTAAAACTTTTTTAAGCTAGTTAATGTATCGTTAAAGAATGCAAAGTTTGTGTTTGATTGGGCGCCCCCTGCAGTCCTCTGCCGAGAAAGATCCTGGTTCGAATCCAGGGGGCGCAATTTTCGCCCAATCAAACATAAACACATCTCGTAAATTTGTTAAAAATTTTTTTTGAAAATAAATAATAATTTTATACATAACTAGATATGAAATGATTTTATAAATAAACAAGTTTTAACATTTATAATTTTAATTTTATAGATCAAATTTTTTATCATTTGGTGGAAGAGCGGAGGGGGCAGGGGCATTTGCCCCTTCCCCAAGGGCTCTGATCCTTTTTATTAAATTTTATATTCTTCTTAAAAAAATATTTCAAAATATATCTATAAACTGTAAAAAATAATTAATTAAATTAAATATCTTTTAGCCAAATTTGAGATGCACTGTTAAAAATTTTCAAAGGATATTCATAAACTTGTATATGAAGTCTTTACATGTGACCATGGTCTTTGGACTTTATGCATTCTTAAAAAACAATGTAATAAAATTTATAAACATAGAAAAATATTTATATTTTGGCAACCATTTCTAATATCTTCCCTATGAAGTACATTGAGGGTCAATATTAAGTCCCACCCATGCATTTTATACTTGTGATTATTTCATTGTTTAAAAAAAAAAATATATATTTTTTAATGGGTTCAAACTTAGAAAATTTCCAATAAAGATTTTCATTTTCTTTTAAAAAAACAATGAAATAATCACAAGTAGAAAACGCATGGGTGGGACTTAATATTGTACCTCACTGTACATGTGTACTTCAAACAATTTTGATGACAAAATGAGAATAAACATTTTCATCATCTAAAAAATAATTAATTTATTTATTTTAATCAAAATCATTAGAGTGAATAGAAGAAAACTGAAAAAATACATAAGTACCAGTACTATTTCTATTTAATTTTTTTTTTTCGCTTTTTTGTTTTGTTGTATTTGTTATTGTATTTAAATTTGTATTGTGTTTATTGGACCTAGCCACCGAGGACTGGTGCCTCTAAGTGGGTCGTAATAAATTTATTTATTTATTTTATTTATTTGGCCGATTTTATTTTAAAGCTTATTTTCTCAGAATAGGTACCTAACTTAAATATAAAATTTCAACCTTGTAGCTCATTTCTTTCATACTTTATTTTGATCACAGACATACAGACAGACGTAGGACTCACTTTTTTGGACTCAGGGAGCCTCAAAACGTGTATATCCATTAAAATCTGTCGTTTGGCTTATTATTTATTTTCCCTAATAAAACTTGTACACTATGAGGAGCCATGAGGCACTACGTACATTTTAATATGAATAAATAAAATAAATAAATAAAATCTCACCATACTTTCCTTCTTTATATAGGTAAGAGAAAGCAAGAGTTTGTCATTTGGGCTGCCTACCTTCACAATTAATTTTTGTTTTTAATTTAGTTTTATCAATTCAATTTCAATTTCTCAATTATCAATTAAAAAATCAACAAAAATATTTTTTTCTTAGTATATGTAGTACTATTTCTATTCTAATAAAGCATTAATATTCATTTAATCTTTCCTTCTTTATTGCGTATTATTTAATTCCTATAAAACACGAGCGAAATTCTGTTGAACCTGAAATCCGTTTTATTGTACACGTAAGAATAAATTATTTATGACGGACAGGTTGTTTAAAAAATTGAAAGATTTGTATAACACAAATTCTATCGTGTCTTTCAATTCGTTCTAATTTTATATAAATTAAGAGGCGAGCGAGTGAAGTAATTTAAAATTTGATTGAAACTGCTCCCGTTGTAGATTGATATATGAGTAGAATGGAAAGGAGTGAGAGAAATAAAAGAGAATCGCCATCATCGAAGGCAGGAAATGAACCCACTGCCAATTGCAATCGTGCTAAAAAGTTTGCCAACAACATATGGGTCTCATTAATCGGGCAATCCCACCGGATATTTAACATTAAAATAGGCGTATCGAGTGCTACAAATTTTACTTTTTCTTATCAATGTATTGTAATATATAGGGAGAAAGTATTGCGATTATGAGAAAAATATATAATACACGTTTAGAGTTCTCCTGTGATCAAAAAATTGAGTCCCCAAATTGGTCTGTGTATGTGGGGGGTGAAAAAAATTTAAAAAAAAAATAAAATTTTTTTTTTTATTTTAATTTCCCCCCCCAGAAGTAAAAAAAAGTTTTTAAAAAAAAAACCCCAAAAAGTACAAGAAATTTACTGAAGTATTTTTTCAGCTTTTTTTCGATTTTCTCAAAATTGGCTCTAACAATTTTGATTAAAATTCATAAATCAACTATTTTTTAGATGCTCTTTAAAAAGTAGTTAAGTAAAATTTTTTTATAAAAATTGTTTGAAGTACACTTTAGCATTGGCGTAGCTAGAAATTTTTGATGTGGAGGGGGGTTCAAGAAAACTTTTTCAAAAATTTAAGATTATTTTAGGATACTTATAAATAATTTTGGTTTTTTTTTAATTGTTATATTTTACTTTCTCTTACTCTATATGAAATATAATTTGTATTATTTAGCTTAAATATCTAGTCATGGCTTTGGTTCCATGAGAGGGATTTGAACCCCCAAACCCCCCCCCCCTGGCTACGCCTATGCACTTTAGTGATATAGTAATTCAAATTCTTATTTCATTTATTATTATTTTATTCTTCCTTCCTTAGAGCTAATGTTAAATACCTATGGGGATTTGCATGTTAATTTCGATTTAAAAGAGGAACTTTTTACACATTTAAAAAAATGAAAAAAAAACTCCCCCCCCCCCCCCCCCCCGGAAGGGGGGGGGGGAAAAATCCCCCCCCCCCCCCCAATCCGGGGGGCTTTTTTCCAATTCTTATGAAATTTTATATTTATTTAGGATTCTCTTTAAAATATCGAAATTTGAGATTAAAATTTTGAAAAATAACCATAGTTTATTTCAAGCAGTCAACATTTAAAATGCAAGTTTGAAACTAAGGTGCTATGGGAAACTAAATATATCTCGACACAAAAAATCTGGTGCGATAGCACAGTAAACAACTTTCGATTACCGAAGGTTGTGTAATGTGCGTTAAGTCACACCAGATATTTTAATTGATTTTGTTATTATTTGACCTTTTATAATTTTCTTCTTTCATGTCGAGTAAATCGCAAAATCAGGGCTTTCTATTAATTATTATCCTCTTCAATGAGCTTTGAAATTAATATAGAAATAATAAAACAATTTTCTTAAAAAATAAAATAAAAGGGTAGCGTTTAGCCCCCATTTTAATACCCTAAAAAGCTTAAAGGCTTTCTATTGAAATGTTAGCTTGTCCGTTTATGAATGAATGAATTCGCCTCAAAGAGGTATTTATTTGAAAGCCTTTACTTTTCCCCTACTTAATCATTGGTATTAAACTAAATAATATACATGTTAGAACGGCTTTGATGTCAGAATAATAACTTTATATTGTATTATGTTAAATTTTATACAATCTAGACACGGACGGATTAAGGCAATTTTGTCGGTGGGGCGGTTTTTTTTTATTTAAGGTCTTTTTCGGCATTGAAGGCCATTTAGATCCCGTCCCTATTTATTTAAATTGATTGGCAGCCAATTCAATTTAAATAAACGGGATGCGAACTCAGTGGGGGCGTTTGGTTGCAAGATTCAATTTACAGGAGGGCCTCTCTGGGGGATGAAACTTTTTTAAATAATACCTTCAAATACTAGCACAGCTAAGATGATTTGAGACTTAAAATTGATAGTTTAAAATAAATGAATGAAAATATTTTAGACAAAAAAATCATAATTTCTTTAGATGATAGTTTTAAAAACTTTTTCAATTTTTTCTTAAATACAGTGGCGTCATTTCAACTTTTTCTTGGGAGGGGCAAATTTTTTTCTTGGGGGGCAAACATTTTTTTTCTTAAAATTCACTTACAAATATGTACTCAAATTGGGCCAAAAGATATTTAATTTAATTAATTGATTAATTCTCTACAGTTTATATACTCGTAGATATATTTTGAAAGATTTTATCTAGAATAATATAAAATTTTATAAAAGTCAGAGCCCTTGGGAGGGGGGGGGGCAAATGACCCCCTGCCCCCCCCCCCAAATGACGCCACTGTTTAAATAAATCATCTAGGAAACACCCCCACCCCTTCCCGCCCCCCCCCCCCCCCCCCCCCGGTTGCCCCCGCCCCCCCCCCCCCCCACCCCCCCCCCCCCCCCCCCCAAAAAAAAAAACATCTAAGCTTACTTTAAATTTTTTAATAATAATAATAATAATAATAAATTCATTTTTAAATTTAAAAAAATTTTAAATTATTGTAACAGTTTGTTTTTCTGTATTTGCTTGATTAAAAAAAAATTAATTTCCATAATTTTTTAATAAGTCATTAAAAAAATTATAACTTTCTGTCCCAATAATCCCTTATGAATTTAATTCATTAAAAAAAAAAAAACTGAATTGAAAAATTCCTTATAATAGTCTAGTTTTTTTACTTTCTCTTACCCTATATATGAAATATATAGAGAGAACGTATTGATCATGTCAAAAATTCGATGTCGAGATTTTTTACAGTACGTTTAGACGGCCGCTCTACTCCCCCTTAACGAAATGGAAGCCTTTCAATAAAATCGACTACAAGTACTTTACTTTACTGATCTTTTATTTTATTTTTCTTTTCAATTTCTATATACGTAAATAAAAATGAAATCAAGTATTGCAATCGAATGAAAAAATCGTTTGTCGGAATTTTAATGGAAATACATGTTTTGAGACACCCTGAATTTCAAAACAAAAAAAATAATCTGAATTTCAATAACGAAACAGTACTAGGCTAAAATGTATAAGTGCCTACGTGGCATGAGGCACAAAGTTTTGAATAAAATCGTTCAAAAAGAACTTTTAAGTTTTTTTTTTCCTATAAATTTTATCTCTTGTAGTTGCGATGTTATATATTAATATTATCGGAAAATAAATATATGTGACAGTACAGTATGCAGCTTTAGATCACCGAAGTTAAGAGAAGGCTGTGTGTTAGTCACACCATATTTTTAAACTTGTCTTGTCTTGTTTTTCATTATCAAATATTTTCCTCATTTATTTTATTCCCATGCTATTAATATAATATTTGCTCTCATTACTTATCATTTTTTTACGAGTAAATATTAAAATTATACTTTATTATATAATCGAGATATAACATTTGAAAATAAATTGTTTTTTGTTTTTTTTTTTCTTCATTTTGTAATATTAATTTATAAAAAAGCATCTTATCAAGGAAAGAAAAAAGTTATTTATCTTCATTCAAAGAAAAAGAATTGTTCATGTCATCAGTCAAAAGTAATTAGAAAAATTTAATAAAAAGAGAGTTTAAATATAAGACAAGAAATAAATAAAATGAAAAATATATTAATTCAACTTGAACAATAAGATAAATTAATAAGTCTACTGCTAGGGCCGTAGCGCAGAGGTATAGGTAGGGTTACCATACGTTTTGGAACACGTGCCGGGATCTAAGGAATGTCAAGATTTTACTAATGTGAACTGAAAACGTTAAGTGATAGTGTATTAATTGAACCCTGTTATGCATTAGTGTGTCAAACGCCAAAAAAAATTAAAAATTGAGTTAAGCACGGAATATTGTTTCAAATGCTATAATTAATAGTATTTTTTATGAAATATGTCCTAAAAAAAATTTATATTTAATGTTACTTGCACAATTGACAAAAAAAAATCTAATCAAAACAAAAAACTTTAATGTTAATTTTATCAAAACTCGGTAGGTGGCGCTTGACACACTAATGCGTAACAAGGTCCAATTATAATAAATTTATTAACTACATAATTCTTATTTTTTAATTTAAAAAGCAAGCTATGTTTGATAATATTTTATACGTTTCAGGATAGCTAAAAACTTAGTCTAATTTTCAAAAATTTTTCCATACCCCCCAGACCACCTGGATGTCGTCTGGTCTCAATAAATTATGGTAACCCTAGGTATAAGTCTCGCCCCCTTGGGCTTCCCGAGCGATGAAATGTTTCTAATTTTCTATTTATTATAATCTGGTGAAATTTTATATGATATTTATTTAATCATTTAAAAAGGATGTTGGCATCAAGCCACAAGCCATTTTTGCCACAAAAAAAAAAAAACATTCATTAAAAAAAGTTTTAATGTATTTTTTACCGTTTCTCAAAAACTAACTTGAAAAAAATAAAAAAAAAACTACTTGATCTGTCTTTTAGTTGAAATTTACCGAATAATATTTTTAATTAGTTTAAAAGAAATTTAATTAATTTTTTAAAATTTATATATTGTAATATTTTATTTTAAAAAATAGAAAATTTCAAAAAGGACTTGGCTATGAATAATTAATAAAAGACTGCGGCCGCGGGGTGGGGGGGGGTGCGCCCCCCCCAAAACCAAAGGGCGGGGGTCCCACCCCAGGCAGCGTTTTTTTTTTAATTGTTTGAAAAAAAAAAAAAAAAAAATGCCTCCACCCCCAATATGTATATTAAAAAAAAGATTGTTAAAATTTAAAAAGGCAAAGTTGACGAAAAGACTGTGTGAATGTGATAATAAAAGACTGTTTTGGTTTAACTGAGGTTTATTAATAAAAGAATTTGATTTTCGGTTTAACTTTTTAAAAATTACAACGTTTCGGCCACTCATTCTGTGATCTTCTTCAGGTACAATTCAGTTAAGATTACAAAAAGTTGCTACATCTGTAATAATCTAATTTTTCTCAACTAATTCAAATAAGATTGTCATAGATGTTACAACCTTTGTAATTTTAACTAGAGAAGGCTACAGGATGAAATTTTTACAAATAAAACCACAGTTAAACCGAAAAGCAATTTCCTTTATTAATTATGACAACTGTGAAAGCCTAAACTCCAAAATTAACTGAGGTTTATTGGTAAAAATTAAGTTTCGGTCTCTCATTCCGTGGCCTTCTTCAGGTCAATTCAGCTTAACATTACAGGCAATATTACAATATCACCCGAAGTGTTGGTTATCAATTATTTTAGAAAAATAAGGACGTGACATAAATGGCCGATGAATGAAATACTGTATATTTAAATTTACTAGGCCTAGTTGTATTTTTTTTTTTACTCTTTATTTAATTCTATTAACATAAATACCATGTATTATCAAGCCAAGTTTTTAAAACTTACTCCTATTTATCTTATTTAACTGATGACCTTGTTTACATATTTGGCATAAGAAAGAAACGGTCTTTTTGTATTTGAGAAATGCGGATTCTTTATTATATTTTTTTTTTCAAAATTTTTTTTTTGATTCATTAATATTATATTAGCTCAAATTAATATTTATTTGTTGAGGGCGCATCGACTTCGAGGTCATTCGCGCCTCAGATTCGACAACATCCTAATGGAGCCTATGACACTTTCTTTTTCCCTTCCCTGCTTTTATTTTTCTCACTTTCTTTCCTTTTCTTTCCCTCTCTGCTAAATAAAATAATATCGACATCAAATTTTTGACATGATCGCAATACTTTCTTCTCTATATATTTCATATATAGGGTAAGAAAAAGTAAAAATTAATTTCAATTATTAAATTGATGAATGTCCTTTTGGACACATCCCCTGCTGAATACATGGTATAAAATTCTGAAAGCGATAATAAGCAAAAGAATAAAAAAAATCTGGTGTGAGTGGCGCACCACACATTTCTCTTACCCTTCGTAAGAAGCTGGCACACCAGATTTTTTGTATCTAGATATATTTAGTTTCCCATAGCACCTTAGTTTCAAACTTGCCACTTTTAAATGTTGACTACTTCAAATAAACTATAGTTATTTTTCAAAATTTTAATCTCATATTTGGACATTTTATACACAATAGAGAATCGTAAACAAATACAAAATTTCATAAGAATTGGAAAAAAAATTTTAAATGCCTAAAAAGTTCTAAAGGGGACCCCTTTTGAATCGAAATTAACATACAAATCCCTATAGGAAATTAACATTGTTCCTATGCGAAGATAAGGTGGAAAGGGAATTTAAAAAGAGTAGAGAGAGACGATAATGTTTGCAAGTGAGAGAGAGAGACATATATGTTTTCTTTGAAACAATTAAAGACACAAATAAATTAAAAAAAATGGGAATTTAAATAATAATTGATTTTTAATCTAATAAAAAGAAAAAGATTTAAATTCCGTTACCATGGCAACCATTTCTATCTTTCCTATGAAGAACAAGAGTAAAGTGGTCTTCAGAAGATTTCAACGGCAAAATGAGAATATACATTTTAAAGAGCATCTAAAAAATAGTTCATTTATGAATTTTAAAAAATCCTTGGAGGGAATTTTGAGAAAATCGAAAAAAACTGAAAAAGTACATCAGTAAAGTACTAGACTTTTTGGCCGATTTTGTTCAAAAGCTTATTTTGAGCGTGTGGGAAGGCACCTAAGTTAAATATAAAATTTCAATCCGGTAGCTCAATTCCTTCATGCTAAAAATCTGTCCACACATACAGACACACACACACACATACATACACACACACAGACCAATTTGCGGACCCACTTTTTTGGACTCAGGGGACCTCAAAACATGTATATCCATCAAAATCTCGACATCGAATTTTTGACATGATCGCAATACTTTCTCTCCTATATATTTCATATATAGGCTAAGAGAAAGTAAAAAATCTAGTGTGTGGACTCACCAGATTTTTGTGTTTCGAGATATATTTAATTCCCTCACTTCTGATGATGACAAGAAATTGTCGAAATACGTATCAAGTGTTAATTTTTAATTAATAAAACCTTTGAAACAAATAACATAGTGTTTAATTTGTATATTTAATTTTAATTTTGGGTAAAAGGTTTCTTTTGAAACGAAATTGACATGCGAATTCCCATAGGGATATAACATTGGCTCTTTTGAAGAAAGAGACGGAAAATGAATTTGAAAAAACTAAAATTCTATATTAGTAAATTATACTACACACAATTTTCAGGGCAAAATGAGAACATATATATATATTTTAAAGAGGATCTAAAAAATAATTGATTTATGAATTTTAATCAAAATCGTTAGAACCAATTTTGAGAAATTCAAAAAAAAAAAAAACTGAAAAAGTACTTCAGTAAAGTACTAGTATTTTTTGGCCGATTTTGTTCAAAAGATTATTTTGAAGTCTCTTTGACATCGAATTTTTGACATAATCACAAATCTTTCCTTCTATATATTTCATATATAAGTAAGAGAAAGTAATTAGCTAAGAATGGAAAAAAAAATTGCAGAAAGTCAAGCAGGAATCAGGAAAGGAAGGGTAATTTTATAAATTTTTTATATTTGGAATAAAATTCTATGAAACTGATTAATCAGGGGGTTGGGCCCCGTGGTGCCTCGGCGGGCTTTACCGCTTGTATTTATATATTTCTTCAAATAAGAGTTTCTCCCCTCCAAAAAAAATAGGACTTGTTCGCTCATTTGGACAAATTTTTAAAATATTTTTTTCTGTGTGGGGTAATTTTTAAATATGAGTTCACCACCCCCCACTGAAAAAATCATGCGCTTCTGGGATTCATATATATATTTAAATAATGCTAACTAATATAGAGCCTAGATTGTTTTTGTTTATAAATTATAATCTTGTTTAAATATTATATTAAAAATAAAATGATAAAAATAAATTTTTGTAATGAATATAGTAATATATTGATAAATAATTAGCAAATATAATATAAATAATTCATCGTGCGTTATTGTGTACTTTTAAAATTTTTTAAGCGATTCTATTAATTTTGGTTATTATCATTTATCAATATCTCAATGTACTAATAATTTTTTATTTATTTAAAAATGCTATTAGAATAATTTACTTGAAAATTGTGTTTATTTTCAGTAATGATATTTTTTTTTCAATAAGAAATTTCTCATTAAGAAGGTAACTATCATTTTACTATAAAAGTAAAAATAAAAAGGATTCTTTTGGGAAAATTTATTTTTTTTAATAAAGGTTTTATATACTATAAAATTAAGAGTTCTTAAACCTTTTATATTGCATTTAAAGGGACAATTTGTTTTTAAATATTTTTTTTTACAGGCTGGACATCCCTTATTAATCAATTTCGTGTCAATCTAATTCAAGTCCCGTTTTATATGTTAAATTTTAATTATTCCTTAAATTGAAAAGAATATTTGTTAAATGTGGTCCAAAAACCAATAAAGGAAAGGGTAAGCCTGAAATCAAATTAACATCAAGACTTTCAATCAATTTAAAATTTTTTTCGGTAAATTTGTTTCGGTAACGTTTGCGACGTTGGAGAAAATTGCTATTTGGGCCCATTTCTGTGTGAAACTCTACTAAGGGAACATTTTCAATTATTAAAAAAAAATAAAATGATGCTGGCTTTTTTTTTTATTTAACATAAAATATTACATTCCTAGCTAAAAATAATTACTAATTAAAAGTCCAAGGATCGAAATGTCATTTGGATGATTTTAAATAGTCTTCAAATAAAATTTGCTTTTTATGACAATTTCACACACTATATCGCCGTTATCTCGATTAAATAAATATAAAAAATAAAAAAAACGGCAACTGCAAATATCTATTTCAAATACAATATTTACAAATATAATACAATTGAAAATGTTCCCTTGTAAGATAGCAGAAAGAAAAATTCTATATGGAAATTAAAAAAAAAAATTTTAATATACAATAGAATTAATATTCTAATATCAAAAAATCGATCTAAAACGATATAATCGATCTAAATCTAAATCTCTATTATCGACTATCGAAAAAAATGAGAAGCTATTGGCTGGTAAGGAAGGATGCGTAGTCTACAGGCGCGATCGTGATTAGAAAAAAAAAGTGAAAAATAATAAAGGTACGGTAGGTTCGCAGGAAGTTTCAAGGAAAATAAAATTCAAAGAATTAAAAAAAAAAAATTATTTTAGTTTTTGAAAAAGCAACAACCTAAAACGTTCGAGAGTAAAACGTCATACAATTTAATATTATATATTTAATTTTTTTTAATTAAAAAGTTTGTTTTATACGTGTATTTTTTTATTTATCAAAACGAGATAAAAAATAATTTATTTATATTAATTAAAATTTGTTATTAAAAAAATTATTAAATAAGTGGTACTTTAATTGTATTCCCTTTATTTTTATTTGTTAGGGGGTGGGACAGGTTGGGGTCGCTAATCTGACAGAAGAGTGGTTCACATTCTAGATCTAAATAATATTAAAAAAATGAGTTAACAGCATTCTTTCTCAGATGCTACTTTAGTACATCAATTTGTTAGTAAATATTTTGACATCGGGAGAGTATAATTTGAGAATAAAATATTTTTTGAAGCATCCGTTCGCGTGAATATAAAATTCCATTTTTACATAAAATTGCGGCTCGTCTCTCAGCAGGATACGTTAATACGACAGGTTCAAAAATCATATTTTGTATGTAATATATACATTTGTTGAAAATATTTATTACCCCTTTTTTAACTAAAAAAAAAAAAAAAAAAAATGAAATTAGATATTTAATTATAATTTATTTTCACCTTTTAATTTGCTTTTACTCTTTTTTTTTTAAAACAAGTCTTTATTAGTAAAATTTTTAATTTCATTTTTTTTTTTTTTTGCTGAGAAAGCTTTGGAGAAAGGAGGCTAGAGCTCCCTTTTAGAAGCAACGTCGGAATCTCACTCTTTAATACTTTTATTTTCTCTTGATTTAATTAAAACGTATAAAAAAATATAACTCAGTTATAATGGAAATTTGTAAATATACAATAGTTTGGGTGTAGAATGGTGATTGGGAGATAAATAGAAATTTATTCAAAATCAAGAAAAAATTTGAATTTTTGCAATAAAAAAATTTATACAAAAATCAACACAAAAAACATGTCAGAAACCTAAATATGACAGTGTCGGAGTAAGCGAGAAAATGTTGAATTACAATTGTGAAATTTTTTATAAATAAAATTTCGAGAGATTTTTACAGGCTTAACTTCAAAATGGTCTTGAAAAAAGGTTCCGAATTATCAGAACAAAAAAATTCAAAATTACTGAGCAAAATAAATTTATTAATCCTTTCAGTATACAGCCATTTTGAATTTGAGTCTCTAATAAAGATCCAATAATTTTATTTTATTATATTATATTATCAGACAGCATTGTTAATAACATTTTTTTAATGAAAAATAATTCTAAAACAACATTAAAGTAAAATCCTCTTTTTTTAATATTTGTAAATATCAAAAGTCAGTACTGTAATCTGTTATTAAAAAAAATGAGAGAATAAAAAATCTAAATCATAAATGTTTTTTCAAAAATAAAAAAAAAAAATTAACGGAAGTAACTTAAAACAAATGTTTAATTCATTTTTATATTATGACTACTAAGCGTAAATTAAATAAAAATTATTTCCAAAACAATTGTTTGTAAAGCTCAAAAAAAAAAGCTTTAGTTATTTAAAATAGTAATCTTTTTTTTTTAATTAAATAAATAAATAAAAAAAAAAATTTATAAATGTAGAGTAAAATTTATAAATATGAAAAGTGTGCTTCAAACAATTTTGAGGGCAAAATGAGAATATACATTTAAAAGAGAATCTAAAAAATGAGTGATTTATGTATTTTAATCAAAATATTTTGAGTGAATTTCGAGAAAATCCAAAAAACCTGAAAAACTACATCAGTAAAGTGTACTTAAAACAATTTTTAAATAAAAACTTATTAATATACTTTTTAAAGAACATCTAAAAAAATAGTTGATTTATGAATTTAATCAAAATCGTTAAGGCGAATTTTGAGAAATTTGAGAAAAAGTACATCAGTCAAGTGTAATTTTCACGAAAAATTTTACTGATATACTTTTTAAAGAGTATCTAAAAAATAGTTAATTTATTGATTTTAACAAAATCGTTAGACTAAATTTTGAGAAATTCAAAAAATAAAACTGTAAAAGTACTTCAGTAAAATACTAGTACTTTTTCGCCGACCAATTTGCAAAAACCACTTTTTTTTTAACGCAAAAATTATCGAATTTTTGACATGATCGCAATACTTTCTCACCATATACCAAAAATATAGGTAAGAGAAAGTAAAAATTAAGAAATTTTGTAGACTATATAAGAATCTTAAAATCTTTTGATTTAGAATTTTAAAAAATTACAAATTAAAAGATAATTATTTTAATATTCACTTCTATTGTTTTAAGTTGCACTCTAAAAATCAGAGCTAATTTTTTTTTCTTTTTGGTCTATTAAAATTTATTATAATTTTTCAAGTATTTAATATCAAGTTTAGAATCTGGTTTTTATTGCTCTGTTCCGTAAACGCTTCATGTCCTAACCATATTTTTTTTTTTTCAGGGGAGAGAGCAAAGTGGGATGAGAATAAATTGGCGACACACCTAAAAAATTTTAATCCTCAATTTTGTTGATGTATCTGTCCGTTATCGAATCGTTCTATCAAATAGAATTAATGAATAATTTAATACTGAGAGATCCGGATTCATATATCATTATCGAATATTTAAAATTTATTAATTTATAGAAGCTGGAAGATGTTCTTCAATGATTAAAGAGAAATCTGTTTCATTTAAATATATCAATTTTAGTTATTTTTTTAAAATAAATTAATCTCAATTCATATTTATCCATCAAAGTCAAATTACGCTGCCTTCTTTCTCTACGAGTAGGTCGATAATAATAGAGTTTTTAAAATTTATTTAATTCAATAAAGTTTTTACGTATGCATATTTGCAATAGATCGTCTGAAACGCTTTTAAAGTAAACTCTATTCTAAACAAGAAATTTCCATTCGCAGCGTCATTCTATATGTTTTTTGGGGGGATAAATCCGATACTGAGGTTTGCTAACAAAATTTCATGATGAAACATTAAAAAAAAAAATCATTGTGTGGTTTTATGAAACCACGATGCAAGTGAAACTTTTTTCGGAACGTATGCGTTTAATTGGAAATTTTCAGAAAATTATTCAATTAAGGGTATTAAACTCGCGTTTTTAATCTTAACTTAATAATTGGAAAATGATGAATGATAATGGGAAATCAAAAGACGTATGTTAAAAACTGAGAAAAATGTTTATTTAGTATTTGAATCATTTTAAATTATTTTAAAAATTATATTTTATCAATTTAAAAATTCAACAATTAAATTAATTATCTCAATTATTTTTTATAATTCATCATTTATATTAAATTTCAACTTTCCTATTTTTGTCGTCATGGCTTGTGACGTCATAACTTGTAGCGTCACGGCCTTTGACGTCACGGCTTGTAACGCGACATGCTGATAGAGAAACTAAAAAATTTGTGTCGATCAAAATAAAGTTTCACTTTAAATTTTCAATTTTAATAAAATTTTGAGTCTCATAGATTTTATTCTTTCATATGTACTAATATATTACAATTCTTAGTTGTTTTTTGCAAGCAATACCTCGCATAGTCCGCACTTGATTAGTTGTTTCCGGTTTAAAATTTTCCAATAAAAAAATATTTTTTTAATTGGTAGTTTATTTTGTCTTAAGAGAATATTAATGTAAAAAACTTTTAAAAGTAAAAAATATTTTGTATGGAATTAATTATCTTAGTCCGTTTTCAACTAGTCAAGAACCGATTAACCAATTATTCGAGGTGTTAATAAAAAAATCTGTTATACTTTTTAATCTTTAATTGAATAATAAGATTAAATAAATAAAAATCTGGTGTGACTTAACACACAGCAAATTTCTCGAAAGTTGTGTACCTACTGTGATGTCACACCAGATTTTTGGTATCGAGATATATTTAGTTTCCCATAGCAACTTAGATCCAAACTTACAAAATTTCATAAGAATTGGAAAAAATATTTTTTTTTTAATTTTCCCCTTTGAATTCCCCTCAAAAGGACCCCCTTTTGAATCAAATTTAACATGCAAATCCCCATCGGGATTTAACATAGACTCTATGGAAGGAAGACCTGAAAAATGAATTTGAAAAATCTGAAATACTACATCAGTAAAGTGTACTTCAAATAATTTTCACGAAAAACTTTACTAATATACTTTTTAAGGTATCTAAAAAATAGTTGATTTATGAATTTTAATCAAAATCTTTTGAGCCAATTTTGATAAAATCGAACCAAACTGAAAAAGTACTTCAATAAAGTACTAGTACTGTTTGTCGGATTATGTTAAAAAGCTTATTTTTGCTGACGGGGGGTACCTAACTTAAATATATAATTTCAACCTCCTCGTAGCTAATTTCCTTCATGCCTTAAACCATCACACACAGACAGACCAATTTGCGGAAATCACTTCCTTAAAACATGTATAATATTTAATTGTATATCCATTAAAATCTCGATATCGAATTTTTGACTTGATCGCAATACTTTCTCACTATATATTACATATATAGGTAAGAGAAAGTAAAAATTAAGTGCTCTCTCCTTTAAATTATTTCTTTTGTCTACGATAATATATAATCGACGAGGAGGTCATATTAATTTAAAGTTTAATTATGTAAAATTAGAGTAAGAAAATATTATAGATAAATGTACCGGTAGAATTAGCTATAATCTGCATAAGAAGGAAAAGGCAGAGGTTGGTTTGTCCTTGGGGCGAGGCGGGTTTCTTAGGGTCATATCGCCAAATAGGGAACAAAGGGAACGAGTGCAGTTCCTCTGGGGCCCAATAGGCAATACCTAAATCCAAGAAGTCCTGTCTGTCTCACATGGCAAGTTGACACGCCACTTGTTCTGTTGACCCAATTTGCAGAACAAAGCCACAACCAACTTTCCAATCAAAACAACTAGCGACCCCGATGACCCCAAAATTTTACAAAATATCAATCAAGTCAAGACTTTTTTCAATTTAGAATTTAATTCGTATATAATAAAGCTGTCAATTTTTATAAATTAAATTTGAATGTCATTTTTTTTTTTTATATATTTAACTTAGGGCCGATTGCTTCACTTATAGTCAACTAGAAAATTTATCAGACCTATAATAAAATTAAACAAGAACACGCTTAACTTTCGAGTTGAAAAAATGTGTTTTTTTTCACATATAATTAGCTACCTGAGATATAAAGTGTTTTGTGAAGCTAGTAATTTAATATAGGCTATACATAACTTATAAAAATTTAAAAAAATAAAATTTGTAATTAATTTAATTAAATAACATAAATATAATTAAAAATTATCAAAAAAATAAACAAGGTTTAAATAAAGGGTTTGAATTCCTATTTGTCTATGGTTCCAAACAAGTGCGGATCCAGATAAGTTTCTCGGGAGGGGGTAATCTGGCGAAATGATTTTCTCAAAATTCGCCCCAACGATGTTGATTAAATATCAATTATTTTTTAGATGTATATTTTCATTTTGCCCTTGAAATCTTATGAAGCACACTTTACTCTTGTACTCTTGTTATAGGAAAGATAGGAGAAATGGTTGCCATGGTAAAGCTGTTTAAAATGTTTTCTCATTTTGATTAAAATTCATAAATCAACTATTTTTTAGATGCTCTTTAAAAAGTATATCAGTAAAATTTTTTGTGAAAATTGTTTGAAGTACACTTCACTGATGTACTATTTCAGTTTTTTTTTTTTTCGATTTTCACAAAATTGCCTTTAAGGATTTTGATTAAAATTCACAAATCAACAATTTTTTAGATGCCCTTTAAAAAGTACATCAGTAAAATTTTTCGTGAAAATTGTTTGAAGTACACTTCACTGATGTATTTCAGATTTTTACTTATGAAAAACAAGCGGCCAAGTTTGGAACTAAGGTGCTATGGGAAACTAAATATATCTTGTGCTGTGAGACCAGTCACAACAGATTTTTATTTATCAAATCATTCGACAGCCACCCACTTCTCTCATCGATTGTGAAAAAGAAACGAATTCAAAATTCATACGATGTCTCGGATATGTGACCTTACCTTCATTAGGATTATCACAAATTATAAAAAAACTTTAAAATGAAATAAAGTCTAAAGATTGTCATTCCATAAGTAGAAAGAAATTTTTATTATTTCAAAGATAAAATATTGGTAATATTTTACCATGCTGTTATTAAGCCATGCAACAACCAATGAAAAATTTGCAAATAATTTATTTTGTTATTGTAAATATTTCATATGACACCTTCCTGAATACATGGCAGATGTTGTCAAATATCTACTTCATTATATATGCACGTATTAATGAAAATAAATTTTATAATCAGTTATTTTAACATTTTATAATCAATCAATATAAATTTACTTTTTTGTATTATACCTAGTGAATGGAATATTTACGTTCTGATAACAGCTGTGAAAGGTGATAGAAATATTTTTCATAGTAGATTAAATAATACACAAAACTGGAGTTCTTTCTTTTACTAATTTTAATTTTTATTTCTACTTCTGGAAATTAAATAAATTTATCTCTAAATGAAAAAAAAAAAAAAAAATTAATAAAATAAAGGCATGTTTTTAAAGATTGCTTTTTGATTTAAGAATAATATATATTATCTTACTCAGAGTTGTGATCACCGATAAGAATTTATAAAGTTGAGGACTGGGAGAAATTTTATGCTCTCGTTCTTATTTCCAGTTGAAAACTATCTCTCGTCTTTCTTTCGAGCAAGCTTTTAACTACTAAGCATCCCCTCCGAGGGGGTGGAAATCATCCGAGCATGGAGGGGAAATCACGGAGAAGTTAACCTCCTACTAGGAAGTGATATCACCTGGTAATGAGGGAAGATCACCCGGCAAAGAGAGGAAATCCTCCTATCTAAGGGGGGAATTCAGAGAGAGAGTGAGTAAGTATTGGACTCATGTCAAAAAGTAAGCTGTCGAAATTTTTATGGAAATACACGTTTTGAGGATCCTGAGTCCTAAAAAGAAGGTCCCGCAAAATGGTCTCTCTGTGTTTGACTGAGACCAAAATAATGTGTGAAGGAAATGAACTACAAGGTTGAAATTTTATATTTAAGTTAGGTACCCAATAAAGGGGGAAAATAAGCTTTTAAATAAAATCGGTCAAAAATTACTAGTGCTTCTATTATAATAGAAGTTAATAATTATTAATGGAGTTTTTAATTATAGACCACATTTTGTATTAATTAGTTCCGGGTTAACCGAGTTGGAGCTGTTTTTTTTTTTTTTTTTTTTTTAATAAAATTGGAAAAAAGTACATCAGTAAAGTAGTAGTACCTGAATGTTCCCAAGGACGAGACCTAGCACAATTTCATATTCTTACAGAAAAAAATTTGAAAAAAATCGTTAGAGCCGTTTTCGAGAACTGATGTGCTGCTTACAAACAAATAAACAGTACAGTGACGGACAATATTAAGTCCCACCCATGCGTTTTCTACTTGTGATTATTTCATTGTTTTTATAAAAGAAAATGAAAATCTTTATTGGAAATTTTCTAGGTTTGAACCATGAAAGTTTCCATAATATTTTTTTAAAAACAATGAAATAATCAAAAGTAGAAAACGCATGAGTGGGACTTAATATTGGCCATTTATTGCTCGTTTAATAGTATAGGATAATATTTATTAAAAATATAAATAGTGTACAACGTTTCGACTGAGTATTCTGGAGTGGAAACATTGTACAAGTATTTATATTTATAATACAAAATGTGGTCTATAATTAAAAACTCTAATAATAAATAACAATACAAACCACAAAATCTTTAATAAACATGCTAGTACTTTACTTAATTACATTTTCGGTTTGTTTGTTTTTTTCGATTTTCTCGAAATTAGCTCTAACGATTTGGATTAAAATAAATTTCTTAAATGCTTTTTAAAATGTATATTCTCATTTTATCCTCAAAATTGTTTGAAACACATTTTACTCTTGTACTTCATAGAATGATTGATGCCATGGTAATAAAATGTAAAAATTTTTCTTTGTGTATAAATTACACCTTTATTTCAAATATACAGTACTGTTGGAAAACTAAATAAATTTATATGTCGACACAAAAAATTTATTGTGAAAAGAATAGGACACAATTACGGAAAGTTTGTGTGCTGTGCGACCAGTCACACCAGATTTTTATTAATTTTATTATTATAAATTATAATCTAGTTGTTTTTGAAAGATTATGGGATTTTGCCAAGATTTAAGTCTCGCCCCTATATCTATTTACATTCAAAAGATATTTAGATTGGAATTTGTAAGGGAATGTCTAAGATGATTATAGTTAGCATATGCATTTAAAATATTTTCTTATTTCATTTGAAGGAACACATGTTATTTAGTAGGAAAAAAGAATTTTATATAATAATAAAAAAAAAACGAGCTCATACAGGGGGGGGGGGATTAAAATAATTAGCAAGAAAATTTATTTTAATGATAATTTTAATATAATATAATAATATGTAAATAAACAGACACAAAGTCCTTGAGAAATTTGTCGGCTAAGGATATATGAGGAGTGTTGCCCCTCCCTGTAGAACTTAAACTTTTTCTATAGACTATATAGAATAGTCGGCTTCACCCTCCTGCCCACCTGCGGCGGACCCTTGTCTCTCCTTTTTAATGTTTCGTTTCAAAATTCCAACAGACTGAGATATCCAGACAAATAGATAATAACAAATTATAGTTCTATGATAGTCAATTAAAGGAAAAAATTTAATTAACCTTCGTACGGTCTTCGTTTTAACCCTACACAAGAAGTCTTTGGGGTCATATTGACCCCAAGCTTTATTCTTATTATATATATAGATTGAAGCTCAGGAACCTTTTTCACAATATTATATTACGAACAAAAAAATAAAAGTCAAAAAAGGAGAAATTTCCAAATATAATAGTTGAAAGGATACAAAGGCTCTTGGGGTCATATAGACCCCAAAGACCTTATGAAGGTTAAGAAATTTTATAATATAGTGGAAACAGCAGAAGTTATTGATTAAACTTGGGTATGCTTGTAGGTTTACTTTTATGAAAATATTCGGATTTTCGGAATTTTTTTAAAATAAATATTGTGAATGAAAAATTTTCCGCATTAAATATTGTACAATATTTATTTTAAAAATATTTTGAAAATCCGAATAATTTCATAAAAGTAAACCTTCAAGCATACCCAAGTTTAAATTTTATAATTAGTTTCTCTTACCCTATATACCCCCTTTTTTTTTTTTTTTTTTAAAACTCTAGGGGGGGGGAACCCCCCCCCCCCTTGAAATATTATTGCGATCATGTCAAAAATTCGATGTAGAGATTTTAATGGATATACATGTTTTGAGGTCCACTGGGTCCAAAAAAAAGTGGGTCCCTCAAATGGATCTATGTGGACATTTTTAAGCATGAAGGAAATGAGCTATGAGTTTGAAATTTTATATTTAAGTTAGACACCCGCCTAAATCTTGAAAATAAACTTTTAAACAAAATCGGCCAAAAAGTACTAGTACTTTACTGATGCACTTTTTCAGTTTTTTTTTTCGATTTTCTCAAAATTCGCTCCAACGATTATGTTTAAAATTCATAAATCAGTTATTTTTTACATGCTCTTTAAAATGTATATTATCATTTTGACCTTGAAATCTTTTAAAGCACACTTTACTCTTCCCATTTTGATTAAAAATCATAAATCAACTTTTTTTGATGCTCTTTAAAAAAAAAGTATATCAATAAAATTTTTCTTGAAAATTGTTTGTGCTGTGCAACCAGTCACACCAGATTTTTTTTCATTTGAGATATTTAATTGTTAAAATTAATTAGTTTTGATTTTCTAAAAGGAGAGAAAGAGATTAATGAATTTCAACGGGTAAATTAAAAAAAAAAATTTTTTGAGCCCTCTTGAGGGTCCGACTATTTTTCCCCTATTCTTTATAACTTCTTGTCTAAGGGTGCAAAATATTATTTCGAAATTACGACCGGAACTTGGTCAAACAGTTACGTCAAATGTTGCCTCATACATTTCCCATGAGGAAAATCTTAACTTCATCAATTAATAACTCAAAAATTTATTGGAAAATCGGGATAAAAAATAATTTTTCATTAATCCCAAAAGAATTTCTTAAAGCATATAAAAATTCGTTTCGAAATTTCAAACCGACCCTGACAGACGGTCATTAACGGATTATAAATAAGAAAAAATTTATCCCCTTCTCCTGAAATGACTTTTCGGTGATAAATTTTTTTTAAAAATTATTAGAATTTAAGTGTTCTGTTAAATTATATATTTTGTTGTATATAAAGATTATTCCTTTTGTTTATTTGTAATTTGTAATCAATTACTCCTCTTGTTGATAAGCCAATTACTTAATTAGTAAATTTTAATTTAGAATTGAATAAAGTGTTTTTAATTTTTCTATAATAAAATTAATTTTATTGAACTGACATGTATATTTTAACATTTATTAGAAAAAAATTAATTTCATTAAGATAAAAAAAAAACTAATGTTTATTGATAAATTAGAAAAGGGATCGGCAACCTATTTTAAGTAGAGAACCATTTTTTTTTAAATAGGTCTAATTCAAAAAGTTTTTACCAAGAGCAGCATCAGACCTTTATAAACATATTTTTAATAAATATAATTATTATACTTATAAAAATTAAAAAAGAATATGGGAGATCTGATAAGTTTCCGTCCTAACCAATATATCAAGACATTTTTTTAATCAAATTTATTTTTATTTTTCTCCTTGTAAAACTACACCCAGCGTTGCTCCCATCTCATCAAGGAGACTATGTAGAAAAATAAAAATAAATTTGATAAATAAATGTCTTATATCTTGGTTAGGTCGGGAACTTTTCAAACCACCCTCGTATTTTAGGCAAGCTGAAGAGTCACAAAATTTGGAAAAAAGAGACGCGGGTTGCCGACTCCTGGATAGTTCGTGGTTTCATTTCGAGTCAGGTTTGTAAATTTTCCAATAAACTTAAGAAAAAAATCTATATATATATAATTCACTAATATCCGTCTGTCCGTCCACGCTCTATTTAGGCAAATTCCCGTTGGAATTTTGAAATGAAATTTTTTATGCATAAAGAGGACCTTCTCGGGATTACAGGAAAATTATTTTCATCCCGAAATTCCAAAAACTTTTTGAGTTATTAATTTTTAAAGTTACGATTTCTCCCATAGGAAATGTATAAAGAAATATTTAAGTATTCTTTTCATTTGTGTATTCCATGAATGTAAACAAATCCTCAAGCAAGCACTGGATTGGAATCGAATAATAATATTATAATTTTCTTTTCAAAATTAAGAAGAAAAGGCGAGGGTCCGCCGCAGGCGGGCGACGCGGCTAGTGATTAATTTTATTTTACCAGGTGTTTTTTAGTAACATAAACAAAATATCTGATGTTTAAAATCTCGATGTCCAGAGGCGTACCGTGGCAGTTGGGGGCCTGGGGCGGCACTAGAAGAGGGGGCCTTATATCGAATTATTTTTTTTTTGTGGGGGGGTGCTCATCTTTAAATATCCTTCTCCTCCATGCACAAAAATATTTTTAAAATACCGTATATCCTTGAACCCCAAAGGCCCCGGGGCCTGTCAAAGAGAAATTTTCAATAAATTTTTTTTTTTTTTTTTTTTATCTAAATTTTCCCATTTTTACTTGAGCCCTGAAGGCCCCGGGGCCTCTCAAAAAGAAATTTTCAATAAATTTTGTTTTTTTTTTATCTAAATTTTTACGTTTTTACTTGAGCTCTGGGGGCCCCGGGGCCTGTCAAAGAGAAATTTTCATTAAATTTTTTTTTTGTTTAACTAAATTTTCCCATTTTTACTTGAGCCTTGAGGGCCCCGGGGCCTCTCAAATGGAAATTTTCATTAAATTTTTTTTTTATAAATATATGGGGGCCTATGACGGCTCGGGGCCTGGGGCGGACCGCCCCCCCCCCCTCGGTACGCCACTGTCGATGTCGAAAATTTGAAACATGAATTCTCTCTATATATTAACATATATAGGTGAGAGTAATATTGAATGCCACTAGAAATTTCATATTTTTATTTTCTCTTATAATTATAAAAGAATTAAATCTCTCAAATGAAAAATAACAAAAAGCATCATATAATAAAATTTTCTTTTTTCTTTTTCAATATTTTTAAATTACACATATAATTGTTGGTATTTATAGGGATTTTTGTTTAAGAAAAATGTGATATATTTCTTAATAAGCTAGATAACTTATATAATTTTATTAAAAAAATTTTAAATATAAAAGAGGAAAACAAGAAATAAATAAATATAGGGTAAGAGAAAGTAAAAATTACTTATAAATTGAAAAGACAAGATAAAAATTGTTTCATAAAATAACTAGGACAATCTTATGATGGTAGCAAGGGCGGATACAGGGGGGGGGTAAAGGGGGGTAATTACCCCCCCCCCCCCGAGATTTGAAAAAAATACAAAAAAATTTATTTTTAATGTAAAATTTAAAAAATTTTGGTTCTCTAAAAAAAAAAAGGTAAACTATCTTTACGGACGGGGAAAAAATTTTTGGTTCCACAAAAAGAGGGAATGTTCCGCGGGCGGCAAAAATTTTTGTGTCCGGAAAACTTTGGTTTCGCCCGAGCCAGCTGGAGGGGGGTCCATGAAGGCGAAGCTCCCAGGCTAGGCACGAAGCCCGCCAAAGGCGGGCGACGCGGCTAGTAATATTTAAATTATGTTATAATTGAATTTAAAAAATCTTGAAGTTTTTCTGTAACTAAGTGAGTTCGTTTATGATTATTTTTAATTTCCTGATATAAGCAAAATAATTTAATAGCCAAAAATTGGTCTTCATGATTTCATTAAAAAAAAAAATAAATAAATAAATAAATTAGCCTAGTTATTTATTTGAATAATATGTTATTACTTGAAAGTGTAACATAAGTAATATCAGGGATGAGGGTGGCTGGCTCATGAAGCTAGTCCCCCGTCCTAATGACGTTTAAGTATATAAGAGTATTTTTAATCCGTCAAGTTGTACAGTACGATTTTGTAAAAATGTTGAAATTTTTTATTTTTTGTCATATTATGATAAATTATATTAAACAGTTTATATTGTTATTTTAGAGCAAATAGAAGGGAACCCCCTGATTTGACAGTTTATTATTTTTGACAGATTTTCATTTATAAGTAAAGAGCTGAAAAGTCTCTTATTTTCAGAAAAAAGTCGCCTTAAAAGTCGATTCTTTTTTAGCCAAAAAGTCTGTTTTTGGCAAAAAAGTCGCTGTCAATTTGAGCAATTAATAATATGAGAAAGTAAAAGAAATAGAGAGCTAGAAAATCGAAATAATGCAGACTTCTTTAGAATTTAAATAAATAAAAAAATTTAATTTTAATAGTACAAAAGTAAAAATCTGGTGTGACAAGCAGAGCAAACAGCTTTCTCTTACCTTCGGTAATCGAAAGGCTTGTCACACCAGAATTTTTGTGTTGAAATAGATTTGAACATACACCCCAACATTTTGAGAGATCCACTTTTTTGAATTCAGGGACCCTCTAAACGAGTATTTCCATCAACATCCTCGACATCGAATTTTTGACACGGTCGCAATATTACATATGTAGGTAGGAGAAAGTAAAAATATATATAACAGGCAATTTTAAAAAATAAAATTTAATTTTCAAGAAAAATATTTTTCTCGAATCTCGGAGGTTGGAGGGTAATTACCCCTTGTATCCGTCCTTGATTAAAGTATGAGATCAAGGGGCGGACAATAGAGAGAAATTTTTTCCCATCTTAGGTTATTTCACCCTGGACTTTAGGTTCAGAGGTATTAGCTTCTTGTGCCAAAGGCCGAGGGTTCGCATCCCGTCTCAGACCAAAAATTTATTTCAATTGAATTGAATACAAATCGATTGAAATAAATACAGCGACAGGGTCTAAATGCCCTCGGATGCCAAAAATGACCTTCAAGTAGCGGAAAATGCAAAATTAAAAAAAAAAGCATATTATATAATAATATAAAAATTTAAAAAAGTGGGTCATAAAAGTTTTTTTTTTAAGTCTCTGAGAGGCAAAAAAGCGCCAAAAGTTGTTTTTGAAAATATCAAGAAACGTTTTATTTTTTTATGAGATCAGATATCTAAAAAAATCAGGCAAAGTCTCAAAGTTGACAAAAGTCCTAAGACTTTTTCCGCTCTCTATTTATAAGTGAAGACCACAAGTTACCAGAGTTAATGATGAATATTCTTTTCCTTATCCTCATATTAGCTTCGTGCTGTGAGTCAGGTTGGTTTAATTCCTTTTTTTTTTTTCTGTATTGACTTTAAATCGCAATTTTGAAACTTGACGCACTCATAGAGACCAAATTGAATGGTATTTATTAATTCCGAAAAGTAATCACCCAAAATTTAGAAATTGTTTTTAAAAACAAAGGGGGGGGGGGGACTGGCGTCATGAGCCACCCTCATCCCTGATTTCTAATTTTAAAGTTATATTATTCAAATGTTAATTTATTTATTTTGTTTTTAATGAAATTATACGTAGGTCTTTATTAATCAAGTCATTGAATAATAAGTATTCTAAAATTAAAACAATCCGAATTTTACATATGATATTAGATTCGTATTATATCTCAATTATTAAATAATAAAATTTGAATGTAATTTAAAATTAATGTTAATTATAACATCGGAAAAATTATTATAAATATAAATATTCATTTTCAAAAATTAATATCTCATTATTTTCTATAAATTGAAAGCAATTATTAGTAATTATAGATATTTACATAGAAGAATTGGGTTTTAAGGAATTAAAGAGTAAACTATGATTATGAGTATTATTATACTATTTTATCCCGGTCAAAAATTAAAAAAAAAATCTATAAATTTCTAATGAACTAAAATTGTGAAGAATTCAACGATTAAAAAATTGACACTGATATATTTACTATTAATTCATGACTGGTAAAAAAAATCTCATTGTTTATTCATAACTAAAAGATAAAATTTTTATTGATTTTTTTTTTCTAAAGATGTAAATTTTAAAATTATGGGGCGCTTTGAGGCGGGTTTTATTCATATTATAAATTTAAGCGATAATAAATAATGAATTGAAAATAATTAATAAAAGTCTATAAGTTACTGTGAATAAATTAAAGTAAAATATACAATTTTTACTTTCTCGTACCCTATATATGAAATATATAGAGAGAGAAAGTATTGGTTTCATGTCAAAAATTCGATGTCGAGATTTTGATGGATCTTCACGTTTTGAGGTCCCCTGAATCCAAAAAAGTGGTTTTCGCGACATGGTCTGTCTGTCTGTCTGTCTGTCTGTCTGTCTGTCTGTCTGTCTGTCTGTCTGTCTGTCTGTGTGTGTTCAATTTTAAGCATGAAGGAATTGAGCTAGGAGGCTGAAATTTTATATTTAAGTTAAACACCCCCCGGGACCGACAAAATAAGCTTTTAATCAAAATCGGCCAAAAAGTACTAGTACTTTACTGATGTACTTTTTCAGTTTTTTTCGATTTTCTCAAAATTCGCTCTAACGATTTTGATTAAAATTCAAAAATCAATTATTTTTTAGATGCTCTTTCAAATGTATATTCTCGTTTTGCCCTCAAAATTGTTTGAAGCACACTTTACTCTTGTGCTTCATAGGAAAGATAGGAGAAATAAATGGTTGCCATGGTAACCGAATTTAAATCTTTTTCTTTTTATTAGATTAAAAATCAATTATTATTTAAACGCCCATTTTTTTCGGAGAAAACATATCTCTCTCTCACAAAACTATCTTCTCTCTTTCTACGCGTTTTAAATTTTTCTACCTTATCTTCGCATTTGGCCAATGTTAATTTCCTATAGGGATTTGTATGTTAATTTCGATTCAAAAGGGGGTCCCCTTTGGAACTTTTTACGCATTTAAAATTTTTTTTTCCAATTCTTATGAAATTTTGTATTTATTTACGAATCTATATTGTGTATAAAATGTCCAAATATGAGATTAAAATTTTGAAAAATAACCATAGTTTATTTCAAGCAGTCAACATTTAAAATGCAAGTTTGAAACTAAGGTGCTATCGGAAACTAAATATATCTCGACACAAAAAATCTGGTGTGACCAGCACAGTGCACAACTTTCTCTTACCGAAGGGTAAGAGAAAGTTGTGTGCTGTGCGCCAGTCACACCAGATTTTTCTTTTTATATTAAATTTTAAATTAATGTTAATTAAATACAAGTTAAAAAAAAAAATTGAAAGGTTAATTTTTTGCTAATTTAATTTAATAATTAAATTAAATGATCAGTGATTGATATTTTAAATTCTATAATAAGATTAGCACATTTGTGACCAAAAATAAATGCTATCACAGCCAGCTTATCTTTAAAAAATTTTGTAGACGAAAAAAAAAAATTAAGGGCAATTTTGACAGAACGAATGGATATATAATAAAAGGTTGACTTTTGTTTGGGTGTGAGCTTTTTAAATAAATTAATAAAAATTTATTTACCTGGTTTGTAAATGATTTGTTTCTGAAACGTACTTTATTGATGTATTTTCTTTTTAAATTTTTTAAATAATTTATATAAAGTTTTAAGTTAAAACATAACACTCTGACAATTTCACATAGTTTAAAGTAATACTATATAAACAAATCACTAATTAGTTACTAAATAAATGGAAAACAGCGAATTAAATTGCAATCCTTCCTAGCATTGGACCTCTGATCGACTCTTTTAAATGTGTCGGTTGCACGTCTCGAGCACAACTAAACTCCAACGTACTTTTCAAAATTCACTGTGGGGATGCTTTAACCACAAAGTTAAAGCAAGACCAACAGAGGAGGCCAATGCCATCTATCGACCGAACGGGCAACTAAGTACAAATTCAAAAATGCTACATCAGTAAAGTGTATTTCAAACACATTTTAAGCAGGGGCGTACATAAGGAGGGGGAGCCGAGAAGCCTCCCCCCTCCGAAATTTTTCAAATCTATATACTTTTCAGGGGCGTAAATAACAACAAATTTTTATTTGATTCTTTAAATTTCTTTTAATTGAGACCTAAAACCAGGGCCTGAACTAGGGGATTTTTTAAGTGGGGCAAAACTTAATTTGCCGCCCCCACCTTAAAATTTTCTATACAAAATTCATATCATTTTACCTTTTTTTAGTAAATCTTTCTTTAATTGCCGCCCCCTGATATCTGCCGCCCGGGACACACGCACCCACTGCCCCCCCCTAGATCCGGCTCTGCCTAAAACTCATCAATCAAATACAATAGATACAGAGAGAGAGTGAATATAGTTTTGCACTGACTTTTTATCAAAAAATATTTATTTTTATTTCTTCTCCATCAAGGGCGGATACAGGGGGGGGTAAAGGGGGTAATTACCACCCCCCGAGATTTGAAAAAAAAAAATACTTTTTTTTTCGAAAAAAAATTTATTTTGAATGTAAAATTTTAAAAATTAATACTTAAAAATTTGATTTGTATTTATATTCTGGCAAACAAGTACAGAATGCGCCTTTAAATTACCGAAATTAAGAAAAAATAATGTGCTGTGCGACGAGTCACACCAGATTACCCCCCCCCCCCCCCCCCCCGAGAAACACCACTGGATCCGCCCTTGTTCTCCATCTATTAAAAAAAATAAAAATCTGGTATACAACTTTCTCTTACCTTCTGTAATCAAAAGTTAGGTTCTGTGCTAATCACACCAGATTTTTTGTGAGAAAATATTTATATTTTGTTACCATGGCAACCATTTCTTCTATCTTTTCTATGGATTACAAGAGTAAAGTGGTCTTCAGAAGATTTCAAAGTCAAAATGAGAATATACATTTTAAAGATCATCTAAAAAATAATTGATTTTTAAATTTTAATCAAAATCGTTGGATCGAATTTTGAGAAAATCGAAAAAAAACTGAAAAAAGGCATCAGTGTAGTACTATAGTACTCTTTGGTCGATTTTGTTCAAAAGCTTAGTGTCACGGCCAAAGGTGGTGCCTAACTTAAATATAAAATTTCAACTTCCTAGCTCTTTTCCTTCTTGAGATATTTTTTTCACATACACACACGCAGATACACAGCAAGACAGACAGACAGATCATGTCGCGAAAACTACTTTTTTGGATTCAGGGGACCTCAAAACGTGTATATCCCTCAACATCTCGACATCGAATTTTTGACATGAATCCATACTTTCTCTCTATTTATATTAACATATATAGAGGTAAGAGAAAGTAAAAATGAAATTAAAATTTTTATTCTCAACTGCATCTCTATGAAATTCTGAGCTTATTAAAAAAAATCCCATAAAATTTGGTGCCATAGTTTGCGAGTTGTACGCAAATTAAGATGTGGAGTTTTTATTTTTTATAACGTATTTTATTAATTCGGGCTTAAGAAATGGCAAGAGGAGGGGAAGTCGCGTCTGCACCTCCCCCAGGCATTGCCTTCGGCTAGTCAGGCTGCTATTCTTGGAAATAACAATTAAACCCGTTTTCTAAGAAATTTTATTATCTCCATCGCAAGTCTATCGTCTAAAAAAAAAGTGATTCATTAGACCCAGAGAGTTGTTGTTAAGTTACAACAAATAATGCTCTCTCTTGGATGGGAGAGACAAATAATTAGTCGTATAAAATGACTAGTAGTTATTTAATTTATAGCGTTATTAATTATTCTCTTTTCAATATTCTCCTGATTTTAAGAAATTATTTTTTTTCTCTCTTAAAATGCAGAGGCCGCAACTCTATTTTTACTTTCTCTTACCTCTATATATGTTAATATATAGAGAAAGAAAAGTATTGCGATCATGTCAAAAATTCATATTCGGAATTGAGCTAGAAGGCTGATATTTTATATTTAAGTTGAACATCCCCCGAGAGCGTGAAAATAGGCTTTTAAACAAAATCGGCCAAAAAGTACTAGTACTTTACTGATGTACTTTTTCAGTTTTTTTTTTCGATTTTCTCAAAATTCGCTCTAACAATTCAACAAAAATTCAAAAATCAATTATTTTTTAGATTTTCTTTCAAATGTATATTCTCTTTTTTCTCTCAAAATTGTTTGAAGCACACTTTACTCTTGTACTTCATAGGAAAACGATAGGAATGGTTGCCATGGTAGCAAAATATAAATATTTTCCCAAGTAGATCTATATAAATTTTACATCTTGCATGCTAATATATTGGCGAAAACCAAATATAAGTCGACACGAAAAATCTAATGTGACAGTCACATCAGATTTTTTCTTTAAATATGGCTGGCTGCTTAACAAACAAACAAAATGATTTTGGAAAAGCATCGGAATATCAAAGAAATTTGATTATTAAATATTTACTTTAAATAGAAAACAATACCTTCAGGATGATGAAAGGATGTTACTTGTTGACGGCCAATCGTTTAAATTAAAAAGTCACTTGAGAATACACAAAAAAATCAGACACTAAGAACGACACTGAGTTAATCACATACTAAAGCATACTAATTAGTGGACGAAGGCGGGCAACAATCCCTAGCAAGCAGCTGGCGCCCCTAGCGCCAGCTCTGGGAACTAGCTAACCAGGTTTGTTTATGCGGTGTGTTTAAATATCAAATCATCTTAAAAATAAAACTCATAAATATATTAAATATGAATTAATTCACTAATAATTTTTATTAATTATTTTTCTTTTAATATTACGAAGCTAGATTTTTTTCTTCTCTCTAATTAGAGATATTTAAAGCAAAATTTCTTCTTTTATTTTTAAAAATGATATATTTTTACGTTTGAAAAATAAAATCTTCTTAATTAAAAAAAATTAAAAGAGTAAGAAATTCATTTTTTTCCAAATTTTTTCCAAAAATTTTTGATAAAATCACTAGCAAATTTTTTAAAATTTTAATTTTATTAAAATTGTGATTTTATTTAAAATTTTTAAAATTTTATAGTAGATTTGTTTTTATTTTATACCAGCGGTTTCCAACCCGTGGGCCGCGGACTTCTAAGAAAAGATAAAAATTATATACATTTATATAAAATTATATATATACACTGGGCCTCAGAGTTTTTTTTTTTACGGAAAAAGTGGGCCGCACATCAAAAATTACGGAAAAAGTGGGCCACACCTCAAAAAAGGTTGGGAACCACTATTTTATACTATTTGAACATATTAAATAATTTTAATTTTCTAAAAAAAAATTTTTTGCCCCCCCCCCTGAATCAAATTCGTTCCGGCGCCCCTGGTTCTTTTTAAAGTATTTTATTTAAATGTGAAATTGTATTTTTTGTTTTAGACCAGAATATATATATATATATATAAAAAACAAATAGGTATGGAATTTTTTTAATTGTATTTATTTATATAGAGAGTTAGGGGATTTATTATTTCATACATATTGATTACAAATAAATTTTTTTTTTTTTTTATCTCCATCTAGGTTGATAATGTCGTCGTCTTATTTGAGAA
>JAKCPI010022552.1:0-28519 GCA_023213315.1 Euborellia annulipes | reverse complement strand
AATATTCTCTATTGTGTATAAAATATAATATTAAAATTTTGAAAAATAACCATAGTTTATTTCTGGTGTGACAAGCACAATACACAACTTTATCTTACCGATGAAGTTGTATGATGTGCTTAAATCACGCCAGATTTTTTTTGTTTAATTCAATGGAGAAACACTGAGCTAATAAATAACCCTTTGCACTCTTTTCCATCATCTAAATGAAATGCAAGTTGATTATTATTAAAAGTTATTTAAATAATAATGTTGATTCGATTATTTGTTGATGGGCCAGCTAGCCCATCAGTGGCGGTCCATCCATCTATCCATCAATCAATCAGGCATTAGTCTAATTAATGGATTGGCTCTGTTGATGTAGGGAAATGCAAAAGAACTGATTCCCCCTAATGGCTACGCCCTTCAGGGTTTGTTTTATCACCAGGGCCATTTGAAACTCACATACTGACAACTAACATCAAGTTAAATATCAAAGAATAAAGATAACGCCATTAATAAAATATTTTACTTCATTTAAGGTTGTTTGGACAGTACCCTGTATGTCATAATAAAATCTAAATTTTTTAAATTTTAATGCATAAATTCATTATTATAATTTTGTCTTGACCTATTATAATTTATAATAGGATTAAGTTAATAATTTCATAACCAAAAATAATAACTTAAGTATTTTTTTTCACATAATATAGATCTGCCAACATTTGCATTTAACAGCTGATTATGTTGATTTTGCCCTTGTATTTTATTTATAATATTACAATGAGTAATTCAAATTTGTTTAGACATTATGGGCGATTTGCAAGAAAAAATATCACAAATTAAAAAAAAATCTAAGTCAGGTATACGGACATCATCTACTTGAAAAAAATCTAAGTGAAAGAGTGAAACGCGTTTTATTTTATGTGACGTTGCCATACTAATCTGAGTCACGTGACTTACTTTTTTTTAAATATGGTAGACTGACATTTTCGTGAATTTTTTGTCTTACTTGCGATACATGGGCTATATCAGTGATGGCGCTACGGGGGGGGGGCTAGGGGGCCCAAGTGCCCCCAAGCAAGAGCCTCTGCCCCCTGGAGTACAAGTGTAAATCCACAAGCTTATAAATCAGGTTCAAGTGATTCGGAAGAAATTAATTCTTATTTTGAGAAATTCTGCGCCTAAGCATCCAATGCAAAGCCAATCTCTTTCAAAAAAATCTGGTGTGACTGGTCGCAGAGCACACAACTTCCTCTTATCTTCGGTAATCGAAAGTTGTGTTCTGTGCTTGCTTGTCCCACCAGATTTTTTCCGTCGACACATAAATTTATAAAACATAATTTTTTATTCGTTTTTTATAATGTGTTTATTTTGTTAAATTAGTTAACAAATTTTACTGTAGCGTTAATAATCACAGCTTGCAGCTACTCTCATCGGACCAAGGTGTAGTTAGGTTATTAGAGAAAATTAAAATTTTTTTATTATTTCTTTTTCAGGTCAAGTGGATTGCAATCATCACTCCTAATAACCTAACTACACCTTGGTCCGATGAGAGAAATGGCGGATACAAGGAGGGAGGGGGTAAAGGGGGTAATTACCCCCCCCCCTGAGATTTGAGAAAAATATTTTTTTTTTGGGAAAAAAATTGTGTTTTTAATATAAAATTTTAAAAATTAATACTCAAAAATTTGATTTGTATATAAATTCTGGTAAACAACTACAGAATGCACCTTTAAATTACCGATAATAAGAAAAAATTGTGTGCTGTGCGATCAGTCACACCAGATTCCCCCCCTCCGAGAAACTCCTCTGAATCCGCCACTGGATGAGAGTAGATGCAAGCTGTGATTATTAATATTCAACCTCATCTACGAAACGAATTCTTCAATATAATACTGTAGTGTACTATTATATTACTGTTTTTTTTTTACATTAAATTTAATTTTTATTGTTTTTACATTATTTCCTTCCAAAAATAAAACACGATTTGTTTTACATTAGTAGAAATCATAATTTACCTTTAATTGGAAGCCATTTACTTGATATTTTTGTATATATTAAAACAAAATATAAATATTTTCCCATGTTTATAAATTTTACATTTTGAATTCTAATATATCGGCGGAAACTAAAAATATGTCGACACAAAAAATCTGGTGTGACAAGCACAGATCACATTTTTTCATTATCGAAGGTAAGAGAAAGTTCTATGCTGTGCGATCAGTCACACCAGATTTTTTTTTTCAATTATGCATTGATGTCACGTGACACGATTGTTTCGTTTGTTCGACACTAGTTGCCGGCGTCGCCACCTTCAGTATGAGCTCCACGGTCAGTGAAGAAGCTTCCAAAAGAAATCCTCTCTCCGCTCTCGCCTGATTAACAAGCACCCAAGGATGCAAACCACGATGTCTTTTCAACACGATTATTTCCATTTTAAAAACGCCGACCTCCAACCTTATCTTCAATTTCCTAGGTATTTATTTTCCTTTTTAATCCTTTTCATTTTTATTACATAATCGTAAAAAGACAGATTCAATAGAATGAAAATTATTTTATTATTAATTATTTTGAATATGCTTTTTCGTTTTATAAGTATTCTCATCTGTAACCAAAATAAAAAAAATAATATCAAATTAAAAAGATAATTTAACATGAGTGTGTGAGTAAATAGATAATTTTTTTTTCATCAAAATTGATGGAGATGATTCTAGAACTCTCTGCATATGAGAGTCTGGGGATAAGAGTAACTATGGTGTTTTCGTTCTCTTCTCTCTGCAAAAGTAGCGCTCTACTTTATCTCTTTCTCGGCCATTCATGTGTTGTTGGTTGAGTGTCGTTCGATTTGTTCATCTTCAGAGATTTATATTTGTTTTCTATTATTAGATTTATTTTTATTCGTTTTTACAAGTCTAGTTAATTTTATATTTTAAACAATATTAGATGATATTTTTTAATTTATTATTCTTATTTTATTTTTAATGCCTAATTACATCTAAAAAAAAAATTTCTATATTTTCTCTGAAATTTTTACGAATTCAAATAGGATTGAATTATATAAATTAAAAAACTATATTTATGATCCCATAAATATATTATAAAATCTGGTGGGATTGACCGCACGGCATACATTTTTTCTTACTTTTGGTATTCGAAACACTATCGTTATAATAAACAAACAAAATATTTCAATTTTACTCAAATAACAGCGGTTCCCAAACCGTGGGCCGCGAGCTGATTAGAACTGGGCCGCGGATGTCTAAGAAAAGATAAAAAAAATAATAATAAAAAAAATAAAAATAAATAAATAAATAAAAAATTAAAAAGGTTGAATGCGATTTAAGACTAAAACTATCAAGTTTTCACCCAAATATTGAAGCTTTTGTAGGTCTAAAACAAGATCAAAAATCGCATTGACTTTTTCAAACATGACCTATAAGTAGTTAATTTAAAGCAAAAACAATAAAATCAATTATTTTTTTTTTTAAAGCAATTATTTGATTAAATCAAATCTTTCTTGCACACTTTTGTTATACATTTTAAGAGTACCAATTCATTTTATCTGCTTATACACCCACACATTAATATATATTTATACTGGGCTTCAGCGTTTTTTTTACTGATAAAGTGGGCCGCACATCAAAAAAGTTTGGGAACCACTGGTCTATAAGATTAATATGAATTTTTTCTAAAAATCGAAACGACACTTAAGACTACGGGAACTTAGTTGGGAGCCAAGGGCGGATCCAGAGGTGTTTCTCGGGAGGGGGGGGGTGTAATCTGGTGTGACTCGTCGCACAGCACACAATTTTTTCTTAATTTCGGTAATTTAAAGGCGTATTCTGTACTTGTTTGCCAGAATATTAATACAAATCAAATTTTTAAGTATTAATTTTTAAAATTTTACATTAAAAATAAATTTTTTTTTCGAAAAAAAAGTATTTTTTTCAAATCTCGGGGGAGTTAATACCCCCTTTACCCCCCCCTCCCTGTATCCGCCCTTGCTGGGAGCTCTTCATTTCAGCGATATATTTATATTAATCTGAATTAAATTGTTTAATATGCTAGTTTTGAAATAATTAAAAATAATTTTTATTTTTTTAAATGAAAATTAACGATCGAATAACTCTGGCGATTTCCGAGAACCCCATCCGAGATTTATATATTTGTTTTTCAACATCCCCCCTCTCTTTCAATTACATTTAAATTTTATCAAATGGAATGGATTCATTTTATTCATATGATGTTTTAATATATCGGTATGGGTGGGTGGGGCATGTCATTTAAATTGTTTTGACAATTGCCCAAGGAAAAGTGTTATGAGCGGAGGGAGGGATGGGGAGAGGATTTTTATGATATGAGGGGAGGGAAGAAATTTGCAATGATTCTCTCTTTGAAATGGAAAAGAGAATAAGTTGTTGTTGTTGTTTGGGGGTTGTCATGATGACACATCGAAGATGACTCAACGTTGGTGGTATATCCCTCCCCCCTCCCCATCGTTTTGCGTGCGTCATCATCATACATACTCCCCGTTCTTGCGTTCTTCTTTCTTTCACTTCCCATCATTCGGGTCACTCATTTGGAAACTTGTTTACAATCACTACTCTGTGTGTATGTTGACAAGTTGATTATCGAACACAACTTATTACATTTTATTCTAATTATGACTCATAGGTAAAATAGATTTATAAAAAAGACAAAAAAAAATCTGGGGTGACTTGTTGCATTCGAATTTCAAGTAGTAAAATTTATAAGTATGGGAAAATATTTATATTTTGTTACCATGCCAACCATTTCTCCTATCTTTCCTATGAATCACAAGAGTAAAGTGGTCTTCAGAAGATTTCAATGGCAAAATGAGAATATACATTTTAATAAAAAATTTTTGAATTTTAATCAATATCGCTGGAGCGAATTTTGAGAAAATCGAAAAAAAAAACTGAACAACAGTAAAGTCCTAGTATTCTTCGGTCGATTTTGCTTAAAAGCTTATTTTCACGCTCCAGGAAGGTGTCTAACTTAAATATAAAATTTCAGCGTAATAGCTCAATTCCTTCATGCTTAAAATTGAACATAGACACAGACAGACAGACCACTTTTTTTGGATTCATGGAACCTCAAAACGTATATATCCATCAAAATCTCGACATCGAATTTTTGACATGAATCCAAAACTTTTTTCTCTATATATATTAACATATATAGAGGTAAGAGAAAGTAAAAAACATTTTTGGTTTTTTTACTGCCCTTAAAAACATTGCTTCCATGTCAATTTTATTTTGACATGTTCTTAAATCACCACTTTTATTTAATTTGACAACACCCAAATGAGAGAAGATGATGGTGCCATCTTGAATGACAAGTGAGAAACTTTCCTTTGCCTGCCCTTTGTTTTAATATTACACAATTTTATCATCAAATTTAAAGACGGGTGGAGGGGGGGGCTTTATCTTTGTTGATTATCTTAAAAACAGTAGTTGTTTGTAGCTGGGAATCGTATCGTAGTTAAGGACGATAAGGAGAATAAAAATCACCTCCATTTTCTCTCTCACGGCCTCAATTTATTTGCAAATATTTCGGCCATCTTCAGTGAGAGAGAAAACGGATCTGGTTTTTATTCTCCTTATCGTCCTCATCTATAAATATTTTCCCCCCGTTTATAAGTTTTACATCTTGAATTTTAATATATCGGCGGAAACTAAATATATATAAACACAAAAAATCTGGTGTTACAAGCACAGAACACAACTTTTGATTACCGAAGGTAAAAGAAAGTTATGTGTTGTCCGACCAGTCACACCAGATTTTTATTTTTAAAAATTTTAAATGGCTAGTGATAGTGTGTAGAACAAAAAATAATTGCATAGGCCTATTCAATATCAAGGGCGGGGCGAACATAAAGTGCCTAGAGGCCCCAGACCACCACCTTAATCCGCCACTGTTTCTATAGGCCTTCCCAGATACTCCTAAAAACAATCGATTTGCGAATTCAAAGCACATTTTTTACTTTCTCTTACCTATGTATATAATAATAATAATAATAATAATAATAATAATATTTTATTGTGTTCGCAATTTCGCTATACAATATGAGTGAGTTTACATTATATTTTTGTATTTCTTTTGTGTTTTTTTTCTTTAATACATTTCTAAATATTTTGTGTTACATTTTTTTTTTTTTTTTTTTTTATCTATACAAGTAGTCTCCTTTTCATTGCTTCAACAGTATAGTGTATCACGGAGTTCAACTTCTCTAGGTCCGAGATGGCCAGTAAATTTTCCAGTGTTCTTCTTCCGTTTTGTAGAAGTTGTTCCAGATGTCTTTTTCTGCTGGTCTCATGCATGGGGCAATCAAATATGAAGTGGGAAAGTGTTTCCTCTTCCTGTAGATTGCAGATGGTACAGGGTTCTTCTGGGTTGAATGTGCATTTGAGGTCTTTGTAAATGAGAGTTATCCTCTTCCCGCCTGCGAGGCGCAGCTGAGTGACGAGGCGTTGTTTGGCTATTGGGACTCTGAGACCCAGATGAGGGGCCGCACCGGTGAAGGGGTAGATGTTTTTGTAGATTTTGTTGTAAGATGAAAGGAAAATTTTTTTCGTGTCCTCCTCTCTCAGGAATATCTCATATTTTTCTATTAACCTATGTATATTAGGGGTATGACTTTTCGACTTTTTTTTTTAAAAAAGATTTCCTGTATCACGACTCAATGAACTTTTGCCTATTAATGACTAAAATGACGTTTATTCCATTAAAATAAAAAAAAAAGGTCACGCACAAACCACTTTGAAATTTTAGGTTGATTAGACGCAGTCTTGTATAAGCCGGTATATAAGGGAGGTGTACAAAGCGGGTAGTTGAGTTTTAATTAGCTTAATTTGCTTAATTTGGTGTTAATTATAACTTTCATAACGCTCTAGAAAATCCCGGGGGGGGGGTAAGTAACCCTTTTGGAAGGGGTAAGCCAAAATCAAAAATATATATTTTGTTTTTTCTCATAAAGATTTAATGATAAACTATATAAATTCTATTTAAAAAAGCAAATTGTAGTATTTTTTTATTATTCTAAATAAAAGTCAGGCGTTGATCGACTGCAGCAAATGTTTGAAGAAAAAGGTACCCCAAACCCAAGTGTATTAGTTGCCAGCTCTATGTGCTGAATCTTTATAGGCCTACGTGTTCTCATGTGAGATGAACTCCCTAAGTTGACTAAATCATCAAACATCCACTACTTCTTTGTGCAGGATTTGATTAACAATTATAATAAATTGAAAGGAGCCTTCAGCAACATTAAAACTAAAATTAAATAAACAGGTGGCTGAAGAGACGACATGAAGTTTCTTTACCACCTCACTCGTGTCTTCGGTCACTTCGCTGAGAGAAATGAAATCTCTTCGTGAAATTTCAACAAATCTCAAACATCAGCAATGCACGCTGGACCTTTCGTGCCATTCAAGCCCTTCTTGCGTTTATTCTGATGCCTGAAATCCGTAAAAGGTTGCGCAAAATTTGTCCATTCATTTCTTATTAAGGGGCTGATCATTTAATCAGCAGCCAATGGTTTCGCGTTTAAGATTTTGATGAACTATCTGCAACTCGGCATCATCAGAGCTCAATTGCTTGAAAATCCACTGGAAAATAGATGAATTTCCAATCAACATTGCCCGAAACAACCAATGCTGTGAGCGTGCAGTGCACTCAAAGATATGGAAGTAATCTACTAAGACTCCTCCCTCAACAAGGACAACCCCCCACTGAGTTTCATCCTCAACAATGACCTTATCTAGAATATTTGACTTCCTTGGGTCTTTAATGACCCTATATAAGTGAGTCTAAAGCTTGAGTACACATTTATATCTATTTACAGTGACTTCAAAAAATTGGCAAAAAATCTGATATATAAAATTTTCAAATCATTTTGTGCGTGACGTTTTTTTATCAAATCACCTTGAAAGTAAGATTTTATTTAATCTTAAGTAAAAGTTCATCAAGTTATGATACAGGGATCCGAGGTTGTAAAAAGTCATACCCCTAATGTATATATGTAATATATATATAAAGTATTGGATTCATGTCAAAAATTCGATGTCGAGATTTTGATGGATCTTCACGTTTTGAGGTCCCCTGAATCCAAAAAAGTGGTTTTCGCGACATGGTCTGTCTGTGTGTGTGTGTGTGTGTGGGTAGGTGTGTGTGTGTGTGGGTGTGTGTGTGTGTGTGTGTGTGTGTGTGTGTGTGTGTGTGTGTTCAATTTTAAGCATGAAGGAATTGAGCTACGAGGTTGAAATTTTATATTTAAGTTAAACACCCCCCGGGACCGGAAAAATAAGCTTTTAATCAAAATCGGCCAAAGAGTACTAGTACTTTACTGATGTACTTTTTCAGTTTTTTTCGATTTTCTCAAAATTTGCTCCAACGATTTTTTTTTAAATTCAAAAATCAATTAATTTTTAGATTCTCTTTCAAATGTATATTCTCATTTTGCAATTGAAATCTTCTGAAGACCACTTTACTCTTGTACTCCATAGAATAGATAGGAGAAATGGTTGCCATGGTAACAAAATATAAATATTTTCCCATACTTATAAATTTTACATCTGAATTCATATGTTCCGTACTGTCGGGAACTAAATATATGTCGACACGAAAAATCTGGTGTGACAAGCACAGAACACAACTTTCGATTACCGAAGGTAAGAGAAAGTTGTGTGCTGTGCGCCAGTCACACCAGATTTTTTTTCCATTTAGTCATAGAAAATTTACAATTATTTCTAATTCTCTTTCTTTTTCCCTCCATCGAGTATATTTATGATTAACCTCTAAAAAAAAAAGTAAAAAAAAATAAAAAATAAAAAAAAAAGAGTTATGAGAAACTGCTCAGTTGAAAACTTCCAAGGCTTATAGCTTATTTTTTATTGTTCATACGTGTACCATTTTCAAAGTTTATATATTGAGAGAAATAAAAAAAAAAAAAAAAAAAAAAAAAAAAAAAAACAGGAAAAATTATTTCTAGTCTAAAATAAAATGCTTATTATTTCTTTTCCATAGACGTTCTTTCTGTTCCTATTTGATTATAAATATTTTATTTATTCGTGAACGCTAAAAGAATAATATTATTCTTTTTTTTTCAGTTTGAATATTAAATAATAAAGTTTTTTTTTTATTTAAAAAGGGTTTAGTTAAGACAATTTCTATTTCTTTATATTCCTTTAATAAATTTTTAAGTTAAGCGCACTATTTCTACTGTGCGATTTAGACATAGGCACTTGCGCCCCCACCCCTCTTTTGGCCCCTCCCCCTTTAAATCCTAGACAACTCTTTGCTTTTCAACTTTAATTGCTTAAGGTGCGCGTCTCGGGGTGCTAATTTTGGGACTTTCCAGCTGCCACAATTTTGAAGCTATCGACCTCAAATTTTTTTTTAAATTAAAGCTATTTAAAATATCTACAACTTATAGAAGCCCTTTTTTTTGATTTTCGAAAAAAAAAAAATTTTTTTAGATTAATCACATTAAATAAAAGATATTTTAAAAAAAGGAGCTCTATAAGTTGTAGATAATTAAATTAGTAATCATTTTACATCTTGAATTTTAATATATCGGCAGAAGTTAAATATATATAAACACAAAAAATCTGGTGTTACAAGCACAGAACACAACAAGAATAATTAATTTTTTGCCTTTAATTAATTAGCTGGAAAGTCTAGAATTAAAAGAAACTAGTTACGTGTATTCCAATGGGGAAACACTAACGCCATCTCGTGCCGCCTCGAGCCAATCGTGCTTTAACGGTTTTTCAAGACGCGCACCTTATTCAAATGTAAAGAAAAAAATCTGGTGTGACTGGTGCACAGTGAACAACTTTCTCTTACCGAAGGGTAACACCAAATTTTTTATGTCGAAATATATTTAGTTTCCCATAGCACCTTGTAGTTTCGAATTTGACAAGGCGATATATAGATGGCTCTGAGCTACGAATGTTTCCACTTCAAACGATTTCCAAGAAAAATTTCACTGACATACTATACTTTTTAAAGAGCCATCTAAAAATTCTAAAATCTAAATTAAACATGTGTTTATTTTTAAAGATCCTGACGATGATGAAAATATCAGTTGGTAATAATTTGTAAAACAATCGATCCATGAAAGATATAATTTTTTTTTTTAAACACTAATTCTGGTGTGACTGGTCGCACAGCAAACAACTTTCTCTTACCTTTGGATGAATTTAGTTGCCGATATAATATGAAAAAGCAACCAAGTCAAATCTCCAAATGGGGAGGCTTTTAGAAATGTCTGAAAATTGAAAATTTCTTCTTTAGAAAGCATTGGATTCTACGAATACGGGTATCTCTTTGGGCTTAGGAAAAATCAAAGGTAGTTAATTAACAGTAATAATTTTTAATTATTATTTTTACAAGTGGTAATGAAAAATTTTAAAGTTTTAAATTTCCCTCTTTGAATTAAAATTTTAAATTTCTTCTCTAATTTCATTTCCTTTTATTCTGGCCAATCAGCTTCCTGACAGACACATAAACACTACATACACACAAGAAGTCAGGGGCTAGGGATTTATATAAGTTATAGTAATGATTATTAATTTTTTTTTTTTTTTTTTTTTTGTTTTTGCACTCACACTTTTTTTCTCACACACACATTCACACAGTCTTTTCGGCAACTTAGGCCATATAAGACTTTGACGATAACCGTTATTAATTAATATATCTATTAGGGGTTCAGGCATTTCTATTTATGCCATCTGGTATCCAAATGGCTTAAATAAAATCATCGGACAGCCTGGGTTCCGAACCCGCGACGTTCGGTATAGGAGGTAGACACGCTATAATAAACAATGATATGGAAATTTATTTAATTACACACTCACCGAACAAATAGTGATTTGATGAAGTAACTGCGGCTCTTCGGAGGTCTATTTAATCTTATTTTGCCCCACAAATTGAATATCGACATTTTTGTCTTTGTTTAATTTAATTGCATCAATTTTATTAAGAAGAAACAAAGTGTTGCGGTTTTTTTTTTGCCGGTGAGAGTATTTTAGATTGGAAAACACAGGAATAGACGCGACAACCCGCTACAGATCCCATTTATTTGGGATATGTCGCGCGTTGTCGCACGCTTGTAGTGGACGAGCTTCAATTTGACCCTGTTACGCATTATTGTGTCAAGCGCCAGCTACCGAGTTTTGAGAAAATCAACAATAAAGTTTTTTGTTTTTATTGGATTATATATAATTTTTTTTTTTGTCAATTGTGCAAGTAACATTAAATATAAATTTTTTTAGGACATATTTCATAAAAAATACTATTAATTAAATCATTTGAAACAATATTCCGTGCTTAACTCAATTTTTAATTTTTTTTTGGCGCTTGACACACTATTGCATAACAGGGTCTAATTAATTCACACACATTGGGATCTGTAGCACCTATACGCTCTTGTAACGCTTCCATTGGACGACCAGCCACTTTTGCTTTGAACCTTGAATATGTCTTATTATAAGGGAAAAATCTCCAACTAAAATATGACATCCCTCTTGTTTCTTTGGGCTAATGAAGCGCAACAAATACCACCATTAAGTGGAGTAGAAAGAAAAGGGAAACGGAGATCACCCTTGTAAGTCATTACTCTTGTATTCATGCAAGAGAGAGAGAGAGAGAGGCCTATATGCACCAAGAGAGAGAGGAAATAGGTCTAATCAAGTTTATTTCATTGCAATTCTTTTAGTTCCGATTAAAAGAAAAAGAACAAGTTGGAAATTAACATCAATTCAATTAAATCCATTATAAAATTTTCTACTTTGCGTTTTAATCACGTTATCAAGTTTTTTTGTTTGTTTAATTTCAAGAGGGGAGATTATATCTATCTATTGGCTGAATGCAAGAAGGTCACAACTCAAAATATTCGTAGGCAGTGATGGATTTACGCCTGTGAGGCCCGGGCCTAGGGCGGCACGATTTAAGGGGCGGCGAAAGAATTAAGTTCCTCAAAAAAAAAAAAAAAAAAAATGTTTGGCACAAAATTTTCCGCAGGGCGGAAAAATTTAAAAAAAGAATTTTTGAGTTTGGGCCCCCTCGAAAAAAAATTCTATATACGCTCCTGATTCAGATAATCAAAAGGGCGGCAGCAAGCCTAAATCCGCCACTGATTGTAGGTGGATTAAGCATAAGAAATTTTTTCTTTTCCTGTAGATAGTAAAAAGAGAGATTACGGATTTGTTTATACTACATTACTATTGACGTTTCGGTCCCAATTAGAACATCTTTCGAACTATTGACACATAAAAGATGGTCAAATCACTGACGATTTCTGTTTTTTTTTTTTTTTTTTTTATACAGGCGGATACTTCGTCATCATATACAAACTATAGATTTTTTTTTTATTAAATGCTTTTATTTAACTTACTCTTTCAAGGTCACCAACTTTGAGTCTTTGTTAAGGACACTTCCCGATGAGCTAGGAGTGTGAAATTTGATATTTAAGAGTCATTTTTGATGACGCCACTATATGGGGGTTTTGATCAAAATAGACCAAACTAATGTGGTACTTTATTTGAAGCCTCACGCAAATAAGGCCCTATTAACTATAGTTTTGAATTTTGATATTTACGAGTCATTTTTTTATGAAAATGAATAATTTTTCAATTGAACCAAATCAATACAGGCCAAACTAATGTGGTACTTTATCATATTGATGATTTTTGATAAGACTAAAAGACTAAAAAGCTTAAAATAAAAATAAAATAAAAAAAAAAGATTTAAAAAAAAATGCTTTTATTTAAATTGAACTAAAAAGAGAGAAATAGAGAGAAGTAATTTAATTGTTCTTGTTAAAATGTTTTAATATTTATGACTTAAAATAAAAGCGTGGGGCGCTTCGAAGTGATTCCGAGGCTCGCGCCCACGCTTTTATTTTAAGTCATAAATATTAAAACATTTTAACAAGAACAATTAAATTACTTCTCTCTTATTTCTCTCTTTTTAGTTCAATTTAAATAAAAGCATTTTTTTTTTAAATCTTTTTTTTATTTTATTTTTTAGAGAGTGATTTTAATTAGGAAAATAAAATTTTATTTTTATTATTTTTTTTAAACACTCACACTTTTTTCCATTCTCACACACACATTCACACAGTCTTTTCGGCAACTTAGGCCATATAAGACTGGACCAATCCAGTGCCTGCTTGAGGATTTGTTTACATTCATAGAATACACAACTGCAAAGAATACTTAAATATTTCTCTATACATTTCCTATGGGAGAAATCGTAACTTTAGGAATTAATAACTCAAAAAGTTATAGGAATTTCGGGATCCGAGTATTTTTACGGGATTCTCCATAACGTCCTCTATAAGACTGCAAAATTTCGTTTCAAAATTCCAACGGAAGTTGGTCAAACATAGCGTGACAGACGGACTGACGGACACACCGCTATTATATATATAGATGTTTTAAGATATTATATACATCGCTTATGCGAGCCGTGAGGGAAATTTATAAGATAATTAAATATTTATTAATTCAGATATGAGTAGGATGGCAGCCAGGAAAGAAATTAGACAAAAATTTAATCAATCTTTATCTAATTTTATTACGATTGCCGACGTTTCGGACGCAAATCGTGCCCTTCCTCAGGACAATCGATAGTTAATGAAATACAGATGGACGTATTTTTTTAATTAACAATATAAAAACACAATTAAAAAAATACGTCCATCTGTATTTCATTAACTATCAATTGTCCTGAGGAAGGGCGCAATTTGCGTCCGAAACGTCGGCAATCGTAATAAAATTAGATAAAGATTGGTAGATGGATAATTATGGGCAGGAGCAGCCAATAAATAGACTCTGTATGCAGGTTCAATCACCAGAGACGTTTCGGTTCCTTTTATTTAAGAACCATCTTCAGTCCTTAGATTGAAATACAATTGCACAGAGTTAGTTAGTGTTATAGGCATATACATTGTTGTTTCGCCATAAGAATGTTACACATGTATTATATTTCAGGTCAAAAATGCATACATTTGTAACATTCTTATGGATTTCTCTTCCTATTCTCTTAGGACTGAAGATGCTTCTTAAATAAAAGGAACCGAAACGTCTCTGGTGATTGAACCTGCATACAGAGTCTATTTATTGGCTGCTCCTGCCCATAATTATCCATCGATACATCTCACAGCCACTATTTCGAACATATTTAGATAAAGATTGATTAAATTTTTGTCTAATTTCTTTCCTGGCTGCCATCCTACTCATATCTGCAAATAGTTCAGCCATCATCTCAATATTTATTAGGAACCGACCGAATATTCGATTTCGGTTACGGTTTCGGCCAGTTTCGGCCAAAAATCATGGTTTCGGCCGTAGTTTCGGTTTCGGCCGGCCGAAACTTGAGTCTTAAATAAAAAAGGTCAAATGATTTGCACTTGTAGGAGAAAATTTTTTTGTCTCCCTAAAAAAAAAGGTAAAATGATTTTCACGGAGGGGAAAAAAATTTCAAAAAAAAAAAAAAATCTGGTGTGACTGGCGCACAGCACACAACTTTCTCTTACCTTCCGCAATCGAAAGTTGTGTTCTGTGCTTGTCACACCAGATTTTTTGTGTCGACATATATTTAGTTCCCGACAGTACGGAACATATGAATTCAGATGTAAAATTTATAAGCATGGGAAAATATTTATATTTTGTTACCATGGCAACCATTTTTCCTATCTTCCCTATGAAATACAAGAGTAAAGTGGTCTTCAGAAGATTTCAATTGCAAAATGAGAATATACATTTTAAAGAGAATCTAAAAAATAATTGATTTTTGAATTTTAAAAAAAATCGTTGGAGCAAATTTTGAGAAAATCGAAAAAAAACTGAAAAAGTACATCAGTAAAGTGCTAGTACTCTTTGGCCGATTTTGATTAAAAGCTTATTTTTCCGGTCCCGGGGGGTGTTTAACTTAAATATAAAATTTCAACCTCGTAGCTCAATTCCTTCATGCTTAAAATTGAACACCCACCCACCCACCCACCCACCCACCCACACACCCACCCACAGACAGACCATGTCGCGAAAACCACTTTTTTGGATTCAGGGGACCTCAAAACGTGAAGATCCATCAAAATCTCGACATCGAATTTTTTGACATGAATCCAATACTTTCTCTCTATATATATATTACATATATACATAGGTAAGAGAAAGTAAAAATATAAAATTTTTTATAGGAAATACAAGTTTCGGTTTCGGTTACGGTTTCGGCCGAAACTAAGGTTGAGGCCGAATATTCGGTTTCGGTTTCGGCTGAAAATCTTGTTTCGGTCGGACCCTAATATTTATTAATTTATATTCCCGAAAAAATAATAGTGTGCCTTCGGGAGTTGAACCACGGATCCACAAATTTGTACTCGGAGTGCCCTTAAAATTTCAATATACGTATATAAATAAATAAATTATTAATTTTCGATAAAAATCCAGTATCCAGTACAATTTTTTTTTAAACTTATATCGAACTAGCTGCGGTAGGGTTGCCTTCGGCAACCCTACCCCGCTAGGCCCTGGCGGGCGGCGTCTCGGGATATGACTAAGAGTTGTCCAGATAAATGTATTTTAATTAATTATGAAAAAAAGAGTTTTTATTTTTTTATTTTAAATATTTGATTAATATATTTTTCAATTATTTACACCCTAAGAAAGCGTCATTTTAAATTTTATTAAAATCGAATGAAAAATAAATTTTAGGGGGGGGGTCAGGGGGGGGTGATTGAACTTTCTGATGTCTAAAATACCATTTTTCAATTATTTACACCCTAAGAAAGCGTCATTTTAAATTTTATTAAAATCGATTGAAAAATGAATTTTAGGGGGGGGTCAGGGGGTGATTGAACTTTCTGATGTCTAAAATACCATTTTTCAATTATTTACCCCTAAGAAAGCGTCATTTTAAATTTTATTAAAATCGATTGAAAAATAAATTTTAGGGGGGTCAGGGGGGTGATTGAACTTTCTGATGTCTAAAATACCATTTTTCAATTATTATATATATATATATATATAATGTAAGAAAGCGTCATTTTAAATTTTATTAAAATCGAATGAAAAATAAATTTTAGGGGGGGGTCAGGGGGTTGATTGAACTTTCTGATGTCTAAAATACCATTTTTCAATTATTTACACCCTAAGAAAGCGTCATTTTAAATTTTATTAAAATCGATTGAAAAATAAATTTCAGGGGGGGTCATGGGGTGATTGAACTTTCTGATGTCTAAAATACCATTTTTCAATTATTTACACCCTAAGAAAGCAACATTTTAAATTTTATTAAAATCGAATGAAAAATAAAAAAACCTAAAATTTTAGGGGGGGGGGGGGGCGCAGAGCGGAAAAATCTTTTCAAATGTCGAATTGTTAGGGGGAGGAAGAGTTTTTATTTTTCATTTTAAAGATTTGATAAATATATTTTTCATAAAGCGAGTTAGATCCTGTTTACCAATGCTTTGCTATGGGGTAATTGATAACCCCCAAAAAGGGGGGGTTCCCTACCCCTAATTCGATATAATGATAGCCTAAAACCACCCCCGGAAAATTCCCTACCCATTAAAAAAAACTCCATGAAAATCGGTCCAGTAGTTTCGGAGTCTATGCGTTACAAACAGACAGACAGACAGACAGAGATTGTCTTTTATATAATAGTATAGATTTGTCAATTGGCCTAAATGGCCTCATGCGGCGAAAAAGACATTATATTAAAAAAAAAAATCTATTTTTTTACGTCACTCCCTATTTAGACGTTTAAAATTAAATGTTGTTTTGCCATCAAGATGAATGCTCAAAACGTTATATTTTTATTTCAATTTAAAGACACTCACCCTACTATTTGTGATTTGTAATTAAATTTAGAAAAAATTTTTACTAAATAATATAAATATATTTTTACTATAGCTAGCTAAAGTTAATAGTATTATTTAAAAAAAAAAAGGAGAAGGGAATAAAAATTGTTTCACTTTTATAGCCATGAATGAAATGTTAGCGTTGCATATATTGAAATATAAAACGAAATAAAAATTGACAGCATACTTCATTTATTTTCTTATTTTATGAAAACAGGGGGGAGAAAGAAAAACTAATATTTAATAAAGAGTGAATTTATTCTAAAAAAAAAAATCAAATTATGTAAAGCAATAAGAAAAGAGCCCAAGGTAAATAAACTTAGCAAGTGTTGGTTGGAGGGGGGGGTGGAGGGGGTGGTTGCATCTAACCACACGTAGGTCGCTCGCGTCTTTAAGTTAATATTTATTTATACAAGAAGAAGGAGACAGCCAGCCTTCTTGCATGTCCCTGGAGGAAATTATTACAGAGGCGGCGGCAATTTTATGCTAACATGCATGCTCTGGCCCCCCAACTAAATCATTTGACACATGTTGCCAGGACATGAATTTTTTATTTGATTGGACTATAGGCTGGCTCTCTGCGTATTCTATAAAAGTTACGGCCTATAAGTTATCTAACAAGAAAAAAAAAAAAAATTTGTAATAAATTTTATCTGAAATTTGATTATCAATTTATTTATTTTTGATTTCCCATAGAGAACAGTCTTTTTAACACGCCCACATAGAGAGCATTAGTATTTCAAATAACTTGAGAGTACTGTTATTGCTGTTTTTTTTTTCGATTTTTTTCAAATATCTATATATAATAATTGCGGAGTGTCCGTCTGTCTGTCTGTCTGTCCGTCTGTCTGTCCGTCCGTCCGTCTGTCTGTCTGTCCGTCTGTCACGCTCTGTTTGGCCAACTTCCCGTTGGAATTTTGAAACGAAATTTTGCAGTCTTTTCTTTTGCAGAGGACGTTATGGAGAGTCCAGGAAAAATACTCGGGTCCCGAAATTCCTATAACTTTTTGAGTTATTAATTCTTAAAGTTACGATTTCTCCCATAGGAAATGTACAGAGAAATATTTTTGTATTCTTTTCATTTGTGTATTCCATGAATGTAAACAAATCCTCAAGCAGGCACTGGACTGGAATACTTAGTTGTTAGTAATAATAATTTTAATTTCATAATTAAGAAAGGCGAGGGTCCGCCGCAGGCGGGCCCGATCCAGCTGGTGGGGAGTCCAGGGGGCGTAGCCCCCCTGTCTAGAAGCCACGCAGTTTCTCATTAAGAAAGGCGAGGGTCCGCCGCAGGCGGGCCCGAGCCAGTTGGAGGGGGTCCAGGGGGGCGTAGCCCCCTGTCTAGACGCCACGCAGTTTCTCATTAAGAAAGGCGAGGGTCCGCCGCAGGCGGGCCCGAGCCAGCTGGTGGGGGGTCCAGGGGGCGTAGCCCCCCCTGGCTAGACGCGAAGCCCGCCGAAGGCGGGCGGCGCGGCTATTGATTATATATGAATATACAGTATATACTGTATATAATAGTGGTGTGTCCGTCTGTCACGCTCTGTTTGACCAACTGCCCGTTGTAATTTTGCAACGAAATTTTGCAGTCTTTCTGGAGAGTCTCGGAAAAATACTCGGATCCCGAAATTCCTATAACTTTTTGAGTTATTAATTCCTAAAGTTACGATTTCTCCCATAGGAAATGTATAGAGAAATATTTAAGTATTCTTTTCATTTGTGTATTATATGAATGTAAACAAATCCTCAAGCAGGCACTGGATTGGAATACGTAGTAATAATAGTTTTCTTTGCCCTCGGGGCATGGCGTAGAGGTTAGCGTGCTAACCTCATATACCAAACGTCGCGGGTTCGGACCCCAGGCAGTCCGATGATTTTATTTAAGCCAATTGGATACCACATGGCTTAAATAAGAATGCCTGGACCCCATATATGTATATTTATCAATAACGGATATCGTAATGGCCTGAGTTGCCGAAAAGACTGTGTGAATGTGTATGTGAGTGTTGAGTGTGAATGGGAAAAAAAAAATGTTTAAAAAAAAAAAAATAAATTTCACATCTTGAAATTCGAATGTACCATACTGTTCGAAAATAAATATATGTCGACACAAAAAAAAAATTTGGCAAGCACAGAATACAACTTTCTCTTGCCAAGGGTACCGCTGAGCAGTAGCGTAACTACGTGGGGGCGAAAGGGGGCGCTTGCCCCATCGAGCGCATCGAGCCTTTGTCCTGAAGATGGGTAAGAAGACGTTTAGTCCCCGAAACGTTGACATGGGAAATAAATAATTTTGGGCCGAATAAAGTCTATTTTCTTCACCTTACTCAAAATTAGACGGCCTTCCTCCAAACGATTATATTTTAAATAAGTTTAATTAAAAAAAAAAAAAAAATTGAGGACGATAACTTCAAAATTTTGGGCGTTGCGCTCGAGACTCGCACCTTAAAATCTATAACTTTTCAAATACATTGAAAATGTCTCGGCACAAAAAAAAAAATGCTTTTTTTAATACCCTTGGCGGACAAATTTATTTCCTTCATCAATCCAAAGAATAAATAAATAAATATTCTTTAGATATTGACTTTAATTTGTCATAAAATAAAAGAGACGGGATTAATGAACATATTTCTTCTCTCTCGCCCCCTTTAACTCTTAAAATATAATTTATTTTTTATTCCCAAATAAGGGTGGTGTGACCCTTGGCCCTATAAAAAGGCAAGCAAGGACAAGAAAACATTGCCTTGGCCAAAGTAGAGACTCTTATAGGATTAACGCCAGTTAAACTATAAGGGAGGCTCATTACTTCCCCACACACACATACACACTCTAATTTTTTATGCTTATACGTAATCGTGAGTTAAGACCACTAAAGTAATAGCCCCTAAGGCACTAACGCCTCTCTCTCTCTCTCTCTCTCTCCTTTGCAAGCAGCTAATATCATTCTACGTCAACACAATAAATCAGCTAATTATTGAGGACTTATCTTTCTCCCCCTTTTAGTTGTTTTTACTCATTTACAAAAAGAAGGGGGGGGAGGGAAAACCTATTTGTAACAGTTAAAAAAAAAAAGAATTAATGTTTGCTTTGTCTTAAAGTTGAAGCCACTTGACCGTGAAGTTGTAAGGTTTTTTTTTTTTTTTTTTTTCTAACTCTTCTCTTCAGCATTAATATAAATGAAAAAATCTGGTGTGACTGGTCGCATAGCACACTTATTTCTCTTATCTTTGGTAAGTGGAAGTTGAGTTCTGCACTTGTCACACCAGATTTTTTGTGTCGATATATATTTGTTCACCGATGTCGACTGTTAGGTTGCTCCCATTCCGTCCTAGAAGTATATATACAAAATTATTTATATAAAAGTAAATCTTTCACAGTTACTGTCCTTATAAAATTACATGAATACCAATAAAAACTATACAATAGAGTACAAAAACAATACAATAATATCCATACATAAAAAGAACCAATAGAATGCTTTCCGATAAATACAAAAACGATACAATATTAGCAAAAGCATTCTACAAATAATACCGTCTTATCAATAAAATACAAAAACAATACAATATTAGCATAGGCGTAACTAGCCTTTGAGGGCGGAGGGGGCGAAGCTCAACTGGGGCGCCATTTTTCGTTCGACCTTTTTTTTTTTTTTAGTATTCAAATCTCGTTCGGGCTTTTTTTGTAATTTATTATGAAATTTCAAAAAAAAATTCTGGTGTGACTGATCGCATACAGCACACAACTTTCTCTTACCTTCGGTAATTGAAAGTTGTGTTCTGTGCTTGTCACGCCAGATTTTTGTGTAGACATATATTTAGTTTCCGCCAATATATTAGAATTTAAGATGTCATCTGTAATTTATAAACATGGGAAAAATATTTATATTTTGTTACCATGGCAACCATTTCTCCTATCTTCTCTATGAAGCACAAGAGTAAAGTGGGCTTCAAACAATTTTGAGGGCAAAATGAGAATATACATTTTAACGAGCATCTAAAAAATAATTGATTTTTGAATTTTAATCAAAATCGTGGAGCGAATTTTGAGAAAATCCAAAAAAAAAAAAAAAACTGAAAAACTACATCAGTAAAGTACTAGTACTCTTTGATCGATTTTTTTTTCAAAAGTTTCATGTCACGTGTCAGTGAGGTGCCTAACTTAAATATCAAATATCAACCTCCTAGATCTAATTGAAACATGAATTTAATTAAATTAAAACTTAATATCTGGTCTGACAAGCACAGAACACAACTTTCAATTAACAAATGTAAAAGAAATTTGTGCGCCCAGTCACACCAAATTTTTAATTTTAATTAAATCATCTTTCAATTAACGATTCCCAATTGAATTGCATTTTCGATAGAGAAGATGAGAGAGCGGGGGGGGGGGGGGGATAAATAAACGAAAAAAATTGCAAGTTCCCTTATTAGTGACTAGCTAGCCAGCCACATTCATTGCTAATTTGTTGACTGAATTTGTTCACAATTTACCTAAACAAATAATATTATAGCATAATTGAGTATTCGTTCGTTGTTTGTTTACTCTCTTTTATACTGTCCTTTGTTGGTTGATGATGCTAGTCACGCCAGCACCCCCCCCCCTTAAAAACGGCCGTCGTTAATTAACAGAGCTCTTCTTCTTCTTGGCAAGTGTAATTAGCCTCAGTGGTCAGTTGTTGGCCTCTCTCTCCCTTCCTATGACTACTAACTTGTTAAGTAAACTTGACTCTGTACTGTAAACTTGAAAGAAACTATAGTGAGTGTAATTTTCATTCCCTCTCTCTCTCTCTTGCTTTTTAAGGAAAAGAAAGGAAAATACAACACGAAAAGCTTGCCAGAAAGTTAAATAATGCATAAAGTTTAATTTTATTTATTTATTTATTTTCAACTGAATAGAGCTGATAAGACAGAATTTACTATAATGTTGATGTTTATTTAAAGTTCGTTTTTAATAATATACTAAAGAAAAAGCGAAACAAGATTTTTGTTTAAATAATACAAAAACCCTTAGCTGAAAATATTAGGCTATATTTAATGTTGATTATTTTACTTATTTTCTCTTAGCTATATATCTATCTATTTATATTTATATAAGAATCTGGTGTGAATGGTCGCACAGAACACAAATTTCTCTTACCTTTGGATAAATTTAGTTGCCGATAGTATATGAAAATCTGGTGTGACTGGCGCACAGCACACAACTTTCTCTTGCCTACGGTAATCGAAAGTTGTGTTCTGTGCTTGTCTCACCAGATTTTTTGTGTCGACATGTATTTAGTTTCCGATAGTACGGTACATTCGATTTTCAAGATGTAAAATTTATAAGTATGGCAAAATATTTATATTTTGTTACCATGGCAACCATTTCTCCTATCTTTTCTATGGAGTACAAGAGTAAAGTGGTCTTCAGAAGATTTCAATCACAAAATAAGAATATACATTTTAAAGAGCATCTAAAAAATAATTGATTTTTGAATTTAAAAAAAAATCGTTGGAGCAAATTTAGAGAAAATCGAAAAAAACTGAAAAAGTGCATCAGTAAAGTACTAGTACTCTTTGGCTGATTTTGTTCAAAAGCTTCGTGTCACGTCCCATGAGGGTGCCTAACTTAAATATAAAATTTCAACCTCCTAGCTCTTTTCGTTCTTGAGATATTTTGTTCACGTCACACACACACACAGACAGACCATGTCGCGAAAACCACTTTTTGGATTCAGGGGACCTCAAAACGTGAAGATCCATCAAAATCTCGACATCGAATTTTTGACATGAATCCAATACTTTCTCTCTCTATATATATGTAACAAACTCTTACCTATACAGTATGTTAAGTATATAAGCAACCAAATCAAATCCCCAAATGGGGAGTGTGGTATTTTTAATTGTTTTTTAAATTTATTTTTAAGAGTGGTATTTTTAATAAGCCACTGTACTGGATGGATTTTATTCATTAATTGCTTGAAACAAATTGACTGAAAAATTGCGGCACTTGATTAAGAAAAATTTCTCCGGCTAGTATAGTCTAAATTTGTGTATCATTTAAACCAGGGATATAGAAATTTTTTTCGGAGGGGGGGGGGGGCTGATCTCAAAAACTTTCCTGCGAAAAATTTTGATTTCGCGGAAACAAATTTTTCCGCCCTGCGGGAAATTTTTTTTCTCCTTCCGTGAAAATCATTTTACCTTTGTTTTAGGGCCACAAAAATTTTGCCGGTCACTCTTTTGCGGAACCAAACCCGTCCGCGGAACATTTGCTCTTTTACGGAACCTAAATTTTTTTTCCGTCCGTGGAAGTATTTTACCTTTTTATTTCTCTTACCTCTATATATATATTAATATATAGAGAGAGAAAGTATTGGTTTCATGTCAAAAATTCGATGTCGAGATTTTGATGGATCTTCACGTTTTGAGGTCCCCTGAATCCAAAAAGTGGTTTTCGCGACATGGTCTGTCTGTCTGTGTGTGTGTCTGTGTGTGTGTGTTCAATTTTAAGCATGAAAGAATTGAGCTAGGAGGCTGAAATTTTATATTTAAGTTAAACACCCCCGGGACCGCAAAATAAGCTTTTAATCAAAATCGGCCAAAAAGTACTAGTACTTTACTGATGTACTTTTTCAGTTTTTTTCGATTTTCTCAAAATTCGCTCTAACGATTTTGATTAAAATTAATTCAAAAATCAATTATTTTTTAGATGCTCTTTCAAATGTATATTCTCGTTTTGCCCTCAAAATTGTTTGAAGCACACTTTACTCTTGTTCTTCATAGGAAAGATAGAAATGGTTGCCATGGTAACCGAATTTAAATCTTTTTCTTTTTATTAGATTAAAAATCAATTATTATTTAAATTCCCATTTATTTTTATTTTATTTGTGTCTTTAATTGTTTCAGAGAAAACATATATGTCTCTCTCTCTCTCACAAAATTATCTTCTCTCTTTCTACGCGTTTTAAACTTTCCACCTTATCTTCGCATTTGACCAATGTTAATTTCCTATGGGGATTTGTATGTTAATTTCGATTCAAAGGGGGTCCCCTTTAGAACTTTTTAGGCATTTAAAATTTTTTTTCCAATTCTTATGAAATTTTGTATTTATTTACGAATCTATATTGTGTATAAAATGTCCAAATATGAGATTAAAATTTTGAAAAATAACCATAGTTTATTTGAAGCAGTCAACATTTAAAATGCAAGTTTGAAACTAAGGTGCTATGGGAAACTAAATATATCTCGACACAAAAAATCTGGTGTGACCAGCACAGTGCGCAACTTTCTCTTACCGAAGGGTAAGAGAAAGTTGTGTGCTGTGCGCCAGTCACACCAGATTTTTTAGGGACGCAAAAGTTTTGCCGTCCGTGGAACAATCCCTCTTTTTGCGGAACCTAAATTTTCGTGGTGCGGGGCCGAGCAAACATTTCGGGGGGGGGGGGCAGGCCTCCTCGGCCCCCCTCTTATATACACCCCTAATTTAAAGTCTATATGGAATAGGATGCCAAAAAGACTTAAAAAACAAATTATATTTGAATGAGTATTTTTCATTCGATACCGACAATCAAGTACTCATATGAGTAAAGTATCGAGTAAAAAAAAGTACTAGTATCGTGTCCCTAAGCACAGAACACAACTTTCACTTACCAAAGGTAAGAGAAAGTAGTGCTCCCAGTTATTTTAAACAGTCTTTTTACATTCTCTTATCTCTATATATGTAAAATATATATTTAGAGAGAAAGTATTGGATTCATGTCAAAAATTCGATGTCGATATTTTTGATCTCTGTGCGACTGTGAACAAAACTGTAAACACAAAAAAATCTGGTATGACAAGCACAGAACACAACTTTCGAAGGGAAATAGAAAGTTGTATGCTGTGTGACCAGTCACACCATATTTTTTCCCAGATAGCTATTAAATTTATTTAATATACAGTAATAAATTACTCCCCAAGGTGATCCTTTGCTCTTATCTCGTCTTAAAGTCTGCATTGATTTACATGTTTCGATGCGTTATCAAACCCCCCCTCCCCTCCTCCATGGTGGTATGTGGTATGCCAGATGGTGCCCCCAAGTAGAGCCAGAGGTATTAGACTTTCCTAAGATGATGCCACCCTCGTTCCATGCAGCAGCAGCCTCGCTCGCTCTCTTCTTTCCTTTCCTTTGCCAAGATCGTGATGCGAATCGCTAATTTGCCATCTCTCTCTTCGCTCGATATGAGAATCAAATATATTTTTCGCATCTTAGGTCAAAACATATTGGCCTCAACAGACAAGAAAAAAAATAATAATAATACGTTACCTTTTATTATAACGTACAGGGAGGGGGGAGTTACAAAAATTGATGATGGTTAAAAAAAAAGAAAGTCTTTATTTTATTTTATAGTCGTGACGCGTTTACTATTAAATTTTACTTTTAAACAAATTTTTAACTTTTTCCCTTTGAAAACTTTGAAAAAGGTTACACACACACACACACATATATAAATAACTTTTCAAGTTACAAATTTATTTTTCTTTAAATTTATTGAGAACTCCTGAAAAACTTATTCTTGAGAGATGTTGTTGTTGTTGTTGTTGTTGTTGTTGTTTATATAGGATATCTCTATCTCTTTGAGAATCAAAGTTTTATTTATTTATTTAATTTTAAAATACTCTAGCTATATATAAATAATGCATTCTAAAATTTATTGATTGAAAAATTTAATTAGGATACAGTAGCCAGGAAATTAAATAATTTCGGTCACCAATTACGACCTTTCTCAGTATGATATTACAAAAAAAAATCTGGTGTGTCTGGCGCACAGCACACAACTTTCTCTTACCCTTCGGTGCACTGTGCTTGGCACACCAGATTTTTTGTGTCAACAGTACAATATATTCGATTTTCAAGATGTAAAATCTATAAGTATGGCAAAATATTTATATTTTGTTACCATGGCAACCATTTCTTCTATCTTTTCTATGGAGTACAAGAGTAAAGTGGCCTTCAGAAGATTTCAATGACAAAATGAGAATATACATTTTATAGAGAATCTAAAAAATAATTGATATTTGAATTAAAAAAAAAATCGTTGGAGTGAATTTTGAGAAAATAAAAAAAAAAAACTGAAAAAGTGCATCAGTAAAGTACTAGTACTCTTTGGCCGATTTTGTTCAAAAGCTTCGTGTCACGTCCCATGGGGGCGCCTAACTTAAATATAAAATTTCAACCTCCTAGCTCTTTCCGTTCTTGAGATATTTTGTTCACTGACAGACAGACAGACCATGTCGTGAAACCTCAAAACGTGTATATCCATCAAAATCTCGACATCGAATTTTTGACATGAATACAATACTTTCTCTCTATATATATTAACATATATAGAGGTAAGAGAAAGTAAAAATAATCAAATTTTCACAATATATAGAGATACTCATTATTAGTTAGAAAGGAGATGTCTTTTTAGCCCAAATAAAATATATAAATAATTTATTTTATTCAGATCTCCAGTTTGGAACTAAAGTGCTAAGAGCAACTAAATATAGTGTGCCAGTCACACCAGATTTTTTAATAAGATAAAGATATTAAAAATAGGTGTTAGCTGTGTCTTCTACACAGCCGGTGGCTTTTTAACGTGACAACGTCTTTTGCTTGATTTCAAAAAAATTTTTTTCTCTTACCTATATTGAAATATAAAGAGAGAAATTATTGTTTTTTTTTTTTTTTTACTAGTAGTTTGTTTTCATAAATAAACATGTTTAAACATTTTCATTGAAACAATATATGACAGAGGTGTGGCCAAACTTTTATCCATTAAGGGCGACATATGCTTAAAAAATGAAATCTGCACTAAATGACATCTCATTTAGTCTGATCTGATTAGCCGTTCGGAATCTACAGGGGTTTAAAATTTCGAAAAACGAAATCCCGCCGAGTGCTCTCATGCGGTAAAATGACCTCATATCAAAAAAAAAAGAAAAAAAGCCCTGGGGCATTGAACCACTCTTTCTAAAACTATATTTAGATTTAATGTAGCTTTTATGGTCAAGTCGCTATGCGTTGCACAAGTAGGGCTATTTTTCGATATTTTTTTGCCTAAAAAATGAGGTTTTTCGAGAAAAAAACCAATTTTTGAGTTAATTACTCGGGATTTTTTTATTTATTCTATTAGAGGTTATCTTTCTGCACCAAATGACATCTCATTTAGTCAGATCTGATTAGCCGTTCGGAATCTACAGGGGTTTAAACTTTCAAATTAGAATTTACCGCAGCGCGGTAAAATAAAATGATAGGAAAAAAATAAATGGTGAAATCTTTAGCTGAAAACTCATTCTTTCTAAACGTATATTTCTCATAATTATACCTCTTAAACAGAGGAGTTATTCAAGCCGATAAACTTTTTCGTGCAAGCCCCTCTAACATGCCACTATAGACACATGATTTGTAAGACGTTGTCACGTCAAAAATATTACTATTTAAACAAATTTATTCTTTATTCTTTTAAATACAATATTACACTGCCAAAATATCTTTGTGGTAAAATATAAATGGGCTAGCAAGGGAAAGTAACCTATCTATAAGAATTCTAATTTTTTACTACTTCATGTCAAAAATTGCTAAATATTAATATCATAATTTTAAATTTGTTATATTCCGAAATTAAAAAGAAAATGTTATTAAAATTATATATTTTAGAAAGGGTGTAATTTTTTTGGGTGCAAGAGCGTTTAGTAATCCTACTTTAATAATTACTTATTTCATTTCTAAAGTAAAGATACTCAATAAATAAATACAAAAAATAAAATTATTTTATTTAATGACGGGGGATTTAAGGGGTAGATTAATTAAGTAAGTGTTTTAAAATTTATTTAACTTCGAATAGATCCCTAATAAATAAATAAATACAAAAATGAGGTTTTTCGAGAAAAAAACGAATTTTAGCGTTAATTACTGGGGATTTTTTATTTATTTGATAGAGGTTATTCTGCACCAAATGACATCTCATTTAGTCTGATCTGATTAGCCGTTCGGAATCTACAGGGGTTTAAAATTTGAAAAACAAATCCCGCCGAGTGCTCTCATGCGGTAAAATGGACTCATATCAAAAAAAAAAAAGAAAAAGCCCGGGGGTATTGAACCACTCTTTCTAAAACTATATTTAGATTTAATGTAGCTTTTATGGTCATGAAGTAGTGTTACATAAAGAGGGGCTATTTTTCGATATTTTTTTGCCTAAAAAATGAGGCTTTCGAGAAAAAACCAATTTTGGAGCAGAATTAATTTCGGGATTTTTATTATTCTATTGGGGAAAGGCCTTCTCTGCCCAAACATAATCTTGTTTGGTCTGATCGATTAGCCGTTCGGAATCTTACAGGGTTTAAATTTCGAAAAACGAAATCCCGCTGAGTGCTCTCATGCGGTAAAATGACGTCACATCAAAAAAATGAAAAAATTACCTCTTCGGAGCATTGGACCAACTCTTCTAAAAACCATATATTTAGATTTAATGTGGGAGCTTTTATGGTGGTCAAGCGTAGCTAGGTTCCCATAAGTCAGGGGCCATTTTTTCGATATTTTTTTGCCTAAAAAATGAGGTTTTTCGAGAAAAAAAATCCACTTTTTGAGTTAATTACTGGGATTTTTTTATTATCTTATTCAGAGGTTTTCCCTCTGCACCAAATG
>JAKCPI010022551.1:0-27297 GCA_023213315.1 Euborellia annulipes | reverse complement strand
AATTGAACTGAAGCTTCCAAAGTAGGTTCCTGAATCCATTAGTAGTTTTTGGAATTATGTCTGTGTGTATGGTATGTCTGTGGTAATTTTTTTTCGTCAACTAAAACTTAAAAACTAAAAAACTATTTGTTTAGTTGTCTATTTAGGTAAGAGGAAGTAAAAATTGTGGTTAAAAACCAATTTTGGACTGTTTTAACTTGTTTTTGACCAGTGCCCTGGTCAAAATCGAAAAAAAAGTGTTTTTTTTAACCCTGGGAATGATAGCATTAATAGAATAAAGTCGAAACGTTTCAACACTTGAGGGATTTTTTATTTAATATAGAGAGCTTTTATATTGGCTGCCAAATCCTCTGTGCTGTACCATGCGTATACATTATTACCTCAGATATCTCTAAGTGGTTCTGATGAAGGCAAAATAAAAATTGAAACAGTCAACTGTAAGCCATTCAAAATGTGTTTCTGGGGAGAACTAGTTTTTAAAAAGGAAGATAAAAGTTATGAAACGGGTCCAACATCCAAAAATTATTATAATAATAACTTGATTAAGAAGTGTTATTTACAATAAAAATTAATAAATATTTTTTTTTTTTTAACAGATTGAAGAGAATATCTTGTATCCCTCTTCTGCGTCCATTTTCTCTACGCTTACTAAACTTTGGTTAAGTGTACACGATGAAGTGAAGATATCAACATCCCTAAGTCTGAAATCTCTTATTTCTGAATGCCTTGGCGTTCTAGATGACGATATGCAACCATCTGATATTGAATTCCATGTAGAAAATATTGTTGATGATATGCGAAAATGTCTTAGCCTTCAATATCATTTATCATGGCGTTATGTGCTTTATGTTCATGCCGCTCTCCTGCGGGTAAATATTAATAGTTATAATATTCCTTATATTTGATAACAGTTAATCTTGAAGCCAATAAAAGGGCTGTTAAAGGATCAACAAGTTTGTTTTCATATTTAAAATAATATTTTTGACGTGACAACGTCAAGCAATGCATGTTTGTATACGGCTAGGGAGGCATGCACGAAAAAGTTGAGCGGCTTGAATAACTCCTCTGTCTTAGGAGATATAATTATGTTGAATATACGGTTAGAAAGAATGATTTTTCAGCTAAAGATTTCACCATTTATTTTTTTCCTATCATTTCATTTTACCACGCTGCGGTAAATTCAAATTTGAAAGTTCAAACCCCTGTAGATTCCGAACGGCTAATCAGATCAGACTAAATGTGATGTCATTTGGTGCAGAAAGAAAAACTCTAATCAAAAATCAATTTTTTTTCTCGAAAAACCTCATTTTTAGGCAAAAAAGTATCGAAAAATGCCCTTTTTGCGCAATAACTATATTGACCATAAAAAATCTAAATATATTTTTATAAAGATTGGTTCAATACCCCCCGGGCCTTTTTTTCTTTTAATTAAATTCAAGTATGATACACACACATAGAAGAAAATAGTCAACTCAACTTCTTAGATCTAAGAAGCCAACAAATTAAACTTTAGCATATACCGAAAAAAATACCTATTCAGACACAATCATCCCGTTTGCTTTTAGACTTAATAAAATAGATAGCTCAAATGTTGCTAAACATTTAATAGAATATGGTCATAATTGTAAAATAGAGAACATCGAATTGATCCATGAGGCCAGAAAGGGAGCGAAATTGGATTTATTAGAAGCATTGGAAATCTACAAAGCAGTCAAAATCTAATGAATGAACAGTTAATGTTACATCAAACATCTTTGTTTAACATTTTTGAATAGAAATCCCTAAGTCATGGGCGTAGCCAGACTTCTTGTTAGGGGGGGCCAACCCCTCGTTAGAGCGACAGAGAGGGGGTTTGCAATTAATATATACATAGAGTATTAATTATTTATTTAAATAAAAAAAAATTAAATTAATGTAGTGAATTGGGGTGTTAAAAAAAATTTCCAATGGGAAAAATATATATATATATATATATTTTTTTTTTTAATTTTTAGGACCAGCCAGGGGGGGCAACGGCTCCCCTTGCCTCCCCCTGGCTACGCCCATGCCCTAAGTGGTTCCTTTGGCTTTTGTTTCATCACCAAGCACGACCTTCCTGGAAAAAAATTCCCTTCTCTTCCCATACTCCCTCCTTCATGCCACTCTGACTACCCCAGTTAAAAAAAAGAAAAAAATGCGATTCCATTCAGTATGTAACTCACTTCTGATTATGACACTTGTGTTGAAATGCGTATAAAGTGTAAATGTTAAATAAATAAATCTTTGAAAAAAAAAAAACCTTGTGTATCATACTTGAATTTAATTCTCCTATTAAAGAATAATGTTTCAACTAGAGCCAACGGTTACAAAAATTAATTGTTTTCTTTTTTTCGACATGACTTCATTTTACCTCAAGAGAGCACTCGGCGCTAAATTCTAATTTGACAGTTTAAACCACTCTGGATTCCGAACGGCTAATCAAATCTTGATTAATTAACTCTAAAATCAATTATTTTTTTCGCAAAAGTCGCCCTTAATGGATAAAAGTTTGGCCACATCTGACCATTACTGTTACTATGAAAATGTATGAACATGTTTGTTAATGAGAACAAAGTAAAATAAAAAAAAAAACAATACTTTCTGACTATATTTTTCATATATAGGTAAGAGAAAGTAAAATTAGTTTGAAGTCAAGAACGTTGTCACGTCAAAATGCCACCGGCTGTGTAGAAGACACAGCCAACACCAAATTTTTTCGTCAGTATTTTTAGGGATAAAGACGTTTCTTTAATTTCTAGCATTGTGGTCCACTCTGGCCTCATTTAATGGGCAATACTCTCAGAAATTTAGCAGAATTACGAGACTCTCATAAATTTGCTTATCCTAGTGAATTAGAAAATGCTATTGTGGCAGCTATCAAATATATGGGGCCTGAAATGGTCCTGCAACATATTCCATTAAAGGTAATAAATTATTAATATTTTATTTTTGGGATTCAGTCATAATAGAAATATTATTTTATTTATAATTTTAAAATAAACAATATTTTTTTAGCTTTCCGCAACAGGCATTTGTAAGTTTGAACGTTCTTGGATGATTCCGGTGCTAAAAGCAGGCATCCAACGATCTCGGTTACAGATTTTTCAAGATTACTTTGTACCTTTAGCAACAATGTGCAAGTAAGATCAAAAAAAATAATTGTTAAATATTTTTGGGTGGGGAATCCATTTCAATTCAGGCAGGGGTATCTTCTGAATCAATAAATTATTATCTTTCAAATCAAACAAAAAGGAACAAAATCTTGAACCGTTCCAAGAGATATTAGCATTTTAAAAATTTTCTCGTGAAAACCGGAGGTCCCATATTTGGTAAAAATACGGGTCTCTTAATTCTTCCTGAATTTTAACATATGTTAAATTCAAAAATATCTGAGACTGAAGTAAACCCCCTGCCTGAATTGATATTGACTATACCTTTTATTAAAATATCGAGCAAGTAGAGAAGCAGCAAATAAAAACGCCTAGTCTGGCAAATGGCGAAGGCATCACTTGCCGTTTCCCAACTTGTAATATTAACAGCAACTTCTCTCCGGATTATAAATATAATTTTATATAAATAAATTTTTCAGAAAAAGAAGTGAAGATCTCGCCGAAAAAGATCGAGTAGCATCTTACAGTTATAATTTAATGCATTTACAAATTTGGACTCTTTTACCAAGTTTTTGCTACTATCCTACAGACGTTGTCCCTTATTTCAAGGTAATGTTACACTTAAGTTTTAAATAACAGTAAAGGCACACCTAGTGGTAAAGTCAAGGTACTTGACTGTCCCGAAATATTTTTCTCGTGTGCTGCGATACAAAAGTCCCAAGTCTCATAGTCCCTCATCAAAACGGAAAACATGATAGAAGGTTGCATAACATTTTGTAATTTGGTAGAAAAAGTCAAAGTTAATTCTTAGTTGCATCCTTGATGGTTTACTTTTTAGATAATTTTCTAATGTAGGGAAATTTTTCTATTTATCTCACTTTCCTTTTGGAATAACATGCACCAACTCTCCCTCTACAAGATTATATGGGACTGAAGTCATTCTGTGACTATCATTTTGATTTTGGCCAACTTTTTTCAAAATTCTAAACCACTGTGCGTCGTCCTATCATACAAATACTTTTTCTAGAGCTTTTAAAATAAGTGTGAGATCACCTCTCAATTATTTTTTTCTTTTCAAATTCTTCCTTGCTTCCAACCCTTTGTTTGTCAAGCACGGAAGGGAAGGCGATCTTGTATTGCGGTATCCCAAAAATAAGCTATATATTTTATTTAAAAAAATCCAGCAACATACTGTACTCTCATCATTTTCATTACTATATATATACTAGCCATTCGCTTCCGGTGTATGTAACCTGTTTACCAATCTCTCTCTCTCTCGCTAATTGGCTAGTCAGAGAAAGCGCAGTCACAGAGAGTGAAATTTAAAACTTTAAGTCAGTGAGGTAATGAATAGTGAATAATAAAAAACAACAGAATGTAGAAAATATCTTTAATTTATTCTTTGGGGTATCGATTTCGTCCAAAGGACATCATCAGGCCAGCGTTATTGAAATATAAAATAGTATATACATGGTTTTTTGATTTTTAAAAGAGTTGAAACAAATTCTTTGTCATTTAATTAATTATTTTTTGATTTTAAAATGACAAAGAATTTGCAACTCTTTTAAAAATCAAAAAAACCATGTATATACAATTTTATATTTCAATAACGCTGGCCTGATGATGTCCTTTGGACGAAATCGATACCCCAAAGAATAAATTAAAGATATTTTCTACATTCTGTTGTTTTTTATTATTCACTATTCATCAGTTAACACAACAGACAAATGGAGTATTACATCAAACTCAGAGAGGTAAATTTAAAAATTTACAAACGGTAAGCAACAATAAATTTGATGCATTTGCTCGGCGAAGGCGAGCAAGGAGGTCCGCCGAAGGCGTGCTTTGCCGTTGGTGATTTAATTCTTATATTTTCAAACTTACTGAGGCCTCCCATAATACTAAGATAAAACCAAATTAAGTAAGATATTAACACGGAAATATAACCTCAAGGTTAAATTCTTTGTAAGATTATTAAATAAAATTTAAATTAATTTTTCAGAATATTGCCCAGTCTCTTGGAATGGCTCTGAAAGAACATAAAGATCTTCGTTTGAGTATACTTGTAGCTCTTCGGCGACTATTAGTTCAAGCAACAGAAGATGCTGTTAAAACAGAATTGGCTCGATTTGCTAAGAATTTTTTGCCAACTCTTTTTAATCTCTATATCAATGAATGTCCAGTAGCATGTGATGAAGAAGCAGTTCATAATGTTTCTTTAGAAGTTATACAGGTGATTATTTTTTATTTCCATAGCTAATAAAGTATTCAAATACAATAAATAATAATCGAAAGAATTCACCGTTGGCACTAGTTAAAACATTCTTAAATTTAAATAAAGTTTTAATAATAATTACACAGGCCGACACGATTTTTGTAACCCAAAGGTGAATAACATATTATAGTAGAATGGACCCACCTGAATCCACAAATGGCCATAAAAAAGTTGTAACATTTTATTTTTCCTACCTTGTGTACTTAAATTTAATTCTCCTATTAAATATTAGCTCTTTTCGTTTTTTTAATGTAACAAAAAAGCATTACAGGTTACAACTTTTTTATGTCTATTTTTGGATTCAGGTGGGTCCATTCTACTATAATATGCTATAACGTGTAAAGACGCTTAACAATGGAAACATCAATAAATATAGACAAAATTGGTTAACAAAGTTTCTTTAATTTGTGGTTTAATTACAATATAATTTAATTAATTTGCCGGACGTTGGCTCCGCAACAACGCCGGTAAGATGGGGGTGTATATGAGCATCTACTCTTCGCTCCTATGTGACACAAAAGCCTTGTTTATTATTTTATAATTGTTGTAATAATTTAAATATATTATATTCTTAATAATTAAAATAATTGTTTAATAAATTATATTTATTTTTAGAAAAAAATTGCAGTTTATAGTTTATTATATGCAAGCAGGAGCGCCGGAACGAATTTGAATCAGGGGGGGGGGGGGGGGCAAAAAAATTTTTTTAGAAAATTAAAATAATTCAATATGTTCAAATAGTATAAAACAAAAACAAATCTAGTATAAAACTTTAAAAATTTTAAATAAAATCACAATTTTAATAAAATTAAAATTTTAAAAAATTTGCTAGTGATTTTATCAAAAATTTTTGGAAAAAATTTGAAAAAAAAATGAATTTTTTACTCTTTTAATTTTTTTAATTTAGAAGATTTTATTTTTCAAAAGTAAAAATATATCATTTTTCAAAATAAATGAAATAAAAAGAAGAAATTGTGCCCCCCCTCTGCCCCCTCCTATAAAATGCCAGGGGGGGGCAATGTACCCTTGCCCTCCCCCCCCAGTTCCGGCGCCTATGTATGCAAGTTTAGTTTACGTTAATTAAGGGGGAAGGGGGACGGGGGAAAACATAAGAATTGACTCATCTGTAGTTGATGATGGTTGATTGGAGTCGCAGCCTCCAGTTGGTCCAGGAAGAACTCGTACTGGCTCTTTTCAAGGGCCCATGGCCAGTGGTAGTCGAATTGGGAGCCACCAGGATTCATTTGAGATGCCTAGCATCCTCCTCTGAATAATGGTCCAGGGAGAGGATTGAGGCGAGTTACCCCACTATCAGGGTGCTTGGGGGAGGCATAGCCTCATAAGAAACTTTTATATACTATAGAAAAACAAGGCCTATTTGGGGAGGCGATGTGTCTGCCTTGAAGGCTGGTAGACAATTTATTTATTTATTTTATCTCTAATTAATTAATAATAATAATATTAATATTTTAACAATAATTGAAATTAAAGATAATTATCCCCTAATTGGGATTGTTGACCGGATTAAATAATTTATTAAATTATTTGTATATAAACAAAAAAAAAATAAATGAAAATTAAATAATTAAAGATTATTTAATTTTCACTTGAATATTCGTGGGGATAAAAATTCTGCGGGTCCAGATAAAGAGAAAGAGGGGTTGGCCCGGAGAAAATGCTCATATGGCTTTGACCATTATAATGCTATTCAGCTTTGTGTTACACAAAAAAATTTTTTTTGTCGGTCTGTGTTATAGATAAATAAATAACACAAGGTTAACTTTGGTCAGTTTGTGTAATAGCTCTTAAGATGAAGGATTAACGTCGAAATGTGCATAAGCTAAAATAAAATCCTTTTGAAACTTAACCTTATGTTATTTATTTATTTATAATTAAATGATAATTTAATTAAAAATAATTTCTAATTTTTTAGCATTATTCAACTATTTCCCCGCCTGATCTAGTGGCTATTCTTTTTGAAAAAGCTCTGGAGAAATTACCAGAACCAGGAAACGAGAAACGCTTAAACAAGCCCAAAAAGAAAAAATCTAAAAAAGATTCTGTTATGGATGTAGAAATTTCCGAGAATGAACCAACAGAGAACGAAAAATTCACAGACCAAAAAGCAATTGATAATCGTATTTGGGTTCTGGACATTGTAAGAGCCCTTGTGCCCCATCAAACCGACAAAGAAAAAGTTCTTGAAGCCTATAATAAAGCTGCCAGTCCTGGGATCGGCCTCTATGGTCGTCATTTAAGCGGAGTGCAAAAGAGGAGTTATCGTCTCATGGAGGTGATTCTTGATCACCCGCTGATAAATGAAGATGGCCAATTTCAAAAACAAGTTAGAGATGAAATTATTCAGCGAGATTCCATTGTCCAAAGTGGAAGTAAAGGTAAAAAAAAAAAATTGTTGATTATTAATAAATAATGAGTTGCCTCTTTCGGTAGATTGAATTCTCATTTCTGAAGAAATTTTAAATTTATTTATTAAATTTTAATATTTTCACCATAAAAGAAAGTTCTTTTAACAAGATTACAGTATATAGCGGTGATTCTGAAATTAAAGGAAATTTGAGGAGGTAAAATAAAAATAAATAAAAATAAAAAATAGAAAACAAAATTGAAATTTTACTATTACAGGGTGGCTACACACCAGAAAAACCTTAAAAACCTGGAATTATCAGTGAATTTAATGGAACTGGGAATTATCATGGAAATATCAGGGAATTTTGAAAAGCATCAGGGAAATTTATCGCGCCTTCTAAATTAGTTTTTTTACCTTCTCTTACCTATATGTATGTAATATATGTATATATATATATATATATAGAGAGAGAGAGAGAGTATTTTATTCATGTCAAAAATTCGAGTCGAGATTTTGATGAATATACACGTTTTGAGGTCCTCTGAGTTCAAAAAAGTGGTTTTCGCGACATGCTGCTCTGTCTGTGTGCCTCTCTGTGTGTTCAATTTAAAGCATGAAGGAATTGAGCTAGGTTGAAATTTTATATTTAAGTTAGACACCTCCCTAGGGCGTGAAAATAAGCTTTTAATCAAAATTAACCCAAAAGTACTAGTACTTTACTGATTTCTCGTAAAAAAAAAAATAAATAGGAAGCGTGTAAAATCATAGGGACAGAGAATTCCCCTTATTATGTTCTAGTATACTAGTCTACTTTAAAGAATGCTACGAATTCGTGATTAATATCTCGTGTTTATTTGCTCGTGGTTTTGTTACATTATTTTTTCAACAATCACTCTTAACAATAACGATCCAACACACTCACTCACTGCTTCCTTGACTACTCATACTCTACACCCCTTAATTTCAAGAATCACCCATAGATATTAATCCATCCACCCTATTTAAATTGTTTTTTTTTTTTTTTTTTTTTTTTTTTTAGAAGCAAGACTTAGCTGTTTGCAGAAATTATTAAACTTTAAGGAGAGTTTTACAGATGAAGAGTTCATTAATCATCTGATCCCTGAAGTGATTTTATCTTGCAAAGAGATCAATGAAAAATCTAGATCTCTTGCATATGAAATGATTGTGCAAATAGGCCAATTGTTTATGGTATGTTCTCATTCTTTATTTTTACTTATTACTTATTATTACCTTTTTTTCACACACTTTTTTCTCATTCACACTCACATTATATCTTATATTATCTCATTGTATATGCACACTATTGTGAGAGAATTAAAAATACGGAACTAGGAGATTTTATAGGGGGGGGGGGGGGCAAAATTTAATTTGCCGCCCCCTCCTTAAAATTTTCTATACAAAATCCATATCATTTTACCTTTTTTTTTATAGTAAATCTTTAATTGCCGTCCCCCTGATATCTGCCGCCCAGGGCACATTCCCCCATTGCCCCCCCCCCCCCTTAGATCCGGCCTTACAATCTGTAGGGAAGGTGAAGAGGCAGTGGCATATACCAGAAGAGTAGTGGGTAATAGGGGTGATATTTATTTAGTCCCGGATCCAAATTAACATTAATAAAGAACTGTATTCGTTTGCAAATTTCATAATATGCTAGTACGAAAACAAAAGGGTACAAAATTGAAGATTCGTGTCAGAACATATTTCGCTCGTCATTGTCCGAAGATAATTTAAGCAGAATGTAGACCAGAAATGGGCAACAATTGTGTTGTTTAATTTGAATAATTCGAAAATGATACGCCACTATCGCTTAAATAAATAAATAAATAAATTTATTACGACCCGCTTAGAGGCACCAGTCCTCGGTGGCTAGGTCCAACAAACACAATACAAATTTAAATACAAGCCATCTTCAAAAAAAAGTCTTAAAAACTACTTTTTAAAGGAACCCCATACAGTGTAGAGAAAAAAGCTAAAAAAAGTATATAGACCTATAGGCCTATATCGTTGACTTAGAAGAAAACATGAGTAAGTCAAAAATTGATAAATTGTAAAAAAATACTGATATATCATGAATAATAATCGTACCTTAGGGTTATCATGATTTATTGAGGCCAGATCCGGACAGATTACTTCCGGAGGTCTAGGGGGTGTGGGAAAAACTTTTGAAAATTAGGCACTAAAATCTACGTTTTATACTTATAATATAACATTTATTAATTATTAATTTTAATAAAATTTTAGAACGTTAATCCTTTGAAAACTAAAGAAGAATGTATTCTGGATTATTTGGCTCTCATCTTAGCTGGCCTTGCAGGGTCTCCGAATCTTTGTTCATCAACGATATTAGCGTTAACAAAAATTCTCCAAGATATGCATGGTAAGAATTATAGAAATTTTCCTTATTGCTAATTTAATTTATATTCTGCATTAAAATTCATTTTTTTTTTAGAAATCATGCCAGAAGATACAATAACACTCATTTTAGAAAATATTTGTGTGTTATTAAAATCTGCAACTCGAGAAATTGTAGATGCTTCACTGATTTTTTTTAAATTTATATTTAAAAATATTTCATGTTAACGTTATCGGACCACAGCTTTCTAATATTGTAAGTATTTATAAAACCGAATTATTATTATTATGATTTAATTATAATGAAATTTATTTTTATTTTTTTAATAGATGGAAGCTTTGCTGGGGATGACTAACGATTGCAAACGTCATTTCCGTCTAAAAACTCGAGGAATTTTCCTCAGATTAATTAGAAAATTTGAATATACTCTAGTTGCTAAATTAGTTCCTACCTCCGATACGTTATTACATAAGCGTCTAAAAAATATATATAAAACTGAGGCACGACGGAAACGTGGAAGAAGCCAGAATGATGATGATGATGATGATGACTTTGAGAATGATAACGAGACCAACTCGTTTGTTTCTCGTCCCGTATCTAAAAGGTGAGATCATAAAATTACAATATTTTTGTATTGTAAAATGGACTTATTTTTTTTTATTTGCACTTCACTTCACTTTATGAAATATATTATTAAAAAAAAAAAATAATAAAAATAGAAAAATTCATTTTAAAAAATGTTGTAAGCGGTTGTAAGAAATTTAATATAAAAACGCGGTAAAAATTGTCGCACCACAAGTTCGAATAAAGTGGCGTACCTAACCTCCACAGGTTAAATTCTAAAATTTATATTTACTTACTGTGTATATCAAAAGCTCCAAAACATCAAAATTCGATGAATAGATTCCAATAGATGTTAATATACACTTTCAAGCCAAAATGTTTCCTTCATTTATATTATTAAATAATCTTATATGATTTATTTAACAAAAACTAAAAAAAAAAAATAATATTTAAACTTTCTACCGTGGGCTCTTGTTGAAACATTATTATAATGAGATGTTCACTCAACTATGAGTTGAAAATATACACTAGGTTATGTGTTTCAAATTATTTATTAATTAAATCACTTATGGGTCATTCCACGTCAGTTCAACCAGGCCATTTCACCCATAATCTCAGATTTTTATGAAACTTGGTATGTTTGTTCTATATATAGAGATAAGTAACAGCACCAAATTTCAATTTTTTATCTCACTTAGTTTTCGAGTTATGGCACTTTAAAGTTTTGATTTTTTCACCTTCCGCGGCTTGGCTAATGCCAAACAAAATGTGACATGGAAGAGAAAATAATTTCTCATTTGCTTATTTGACACCCAATCTTGATGAAATTTTTTTGGTAGGTTCTTTAAACAATAAGGAATTAGAAAAAAAATATATCACGAATCTAAGTTAATCCTAAAATATAAAAAAAAATTCATATTGTTGATTTTTTTTTAGTTTTGAAAACGCAAACATGCTTTAGCGCTAAAGCCAATATCTCCAAAAGGGAATGAGATATTCAAGAAATTTTTTTTTTCTAAATAATCTACATGAAATGGGCTTTAATTTAGTAAAATAAAAACTTTGTGTATTTTGTTCCCTCTATTTCTAAAGTCCATTGAAAGATTCAATATATAGTTTTACATGTTAAAAAAATTTCAAGGGCAAAATGAAAATATACATTTTAAAGAGCATCTAAAAAAGAATTGATTTATGAATTTTAATAAAAATCGTTGCAGCAAATTTTGAGAAAATTGGAAAAAAACTGAAAAAGTACATCAGTAAAGTACTAGTACTTTTTGGCCGATTTTGTTCAAAAGCTTATTTTCGGTGTCCGGGAGGGTACCTAACTTAAATATAAAATTTCAACCTCCTAGCTCAATTCTTTCATGATTTCAATTGAATTGATTGTGTTTTCGTCTGTGTTCAGTTTTAAGCAGACACACACACAGTGTCCATTTGAAATCATGAAAGAATTGAGCTAGGAGGTTGAAATTTTATATTTAAGTTAGGTACCCTCCCGGACACTCAAAATAAGCTTTTGAACAAAATCGGCCAAAAAGTACTAGTACTTTACTGATGTACTTTTTCAGTTTTTTTCCAATTTTCTCAAAATTTGCTGCAACGATTTTTATTAAAATTCATAAATCAATTCTTTTTTAGATGCTCTTTAAAATGTATATTTTCATTTTGCCCTTGAAATTTTTTTAACATGTAAAACTATATATTGAATCTTTCAATGGACTTTAGAAATAGAGGGAACAAAATACACAAAGTTTTTATTTTACTAAATTAAAGCCCATTTCATGTAGATTATTTAGAAAAAAAAAATTTCTTGAATATCTCATTCCCTTTTGGAGATATTGGCTTTAGCGCTAAACCATGTTTGCGTTTTCAAAACTAAAAAAAAATCAACAATATGAATTTTTTTTTATATTTTAGGATTAACTTAGATTCGTGATATATTTTTTTCTAATTCCTTATTGTTTAAAGAACCTACCAAAAAAATTTCATCAAGATTGGGTGTCAAATAAGCAAATGAGAAATTATTTTCTCTTCCATGTCACATTTTGTTTGGCATTAGCCAAGCCACGGAAGGTGAAAAAATCAAAACTTTAAAGTGCCATAACTCGAAAACTAAGTGAGATAAAAAATTGAAATTTGGTGCTGTTACTTATCTCTATATATAGAACAAACATACCAAGTTTCATAAAAATCTGAGATTATGGGTGAAAATTTTTTATTTTTTTGGTTGATTTGACGTGGAATGACCCATATGTAAAAATCAAGAAACGCGTCAAGTGATTTAATTAATAAATAATTTGAAACACATAACCTAGTGTATATTTTCAACCCATAGTTGAGTGAACATCTCAAAAAAAAATAACATCAAGAAAATACAAGTCATCTGTAAAATAAAAAATTTGAATTAGTTTGATTTATTTTATTTTAATTAATTATTATATTTGAAATTTACTTACTTATTGAAATGTTGCGTTTAATCTTGAAGACTTCTTTTTCTTTCAAATAAAACAAAATCAAAATTTGAAAAGAATTGAAGGAAAATTAATGGGATTTCAGTGGCTTATTAGGCCTTTGTTTATCTTATATTATGTCCCCCTATTCATTTTTGTTGCAAGAGCAATTTGCTTTGTGTGAAAAAAATCATCAAATATTTTTGCACAAAAAACCGAACAAATCTTTTTTTTTCTGCTCTCCTGCCTATTGATGATTATTTATTTATCAAATAATTTTTTAGTTTTGACGAAATCCTTGAAGGGTTCATTGAAGATGATGATGACTTAGATATGGAAATGGAAGAGGAACAAAAACCAAGAAAAAAACGATCCAAACAAAAGGGGTCCCATGACATGGATTACCGAAGGCGGCGAATCGATAATTGATCTTATGGATCCTACAGCTAATCAAAATATTTCAAGTAGGTGTTAAAATACTATAACTATATAACACTCTTTGTTAATCTTTTTTTTTTAATGTTTAATCCTTTAAGTTTATTATTTTTAATAATATACTTATTTATTTTTTTATAAAGGAACAAATCCGGCACAAAAAGCTCAAGAAATGGAAAAGAAGAAAACTAAAGAAAATCCATTTAAAGTTACTCCTGATGGAAGATTAATTATAAAGAAATTAGAAAATGAACATGAAGAAACAGATAAAGCATTATCTAAGAAATTGAAAGAATTCCTCCCAAATTTTGGATCAGATAGTGGTAAGTCTATCTACAGTATATACTGTACAGCGAGAGAAAAGGTATAACACAGAAGTTTCGAAATTAGTTATATGTATCAAAATAATTAATTTAATTATTTTAATGAGTTATTTAATTATAAAATCAGCGAGCCCTTTGATAGTCGTCCCTCTGTTCATCTATAAAATATAATAATAATATATTATCAAAAACACTTTAAATAAACAATTTTGCACTTTAACAGATGAGGATTTGGATGAAGCTATGACAATGAATTCAATCCCCTTTAGAAAACTTGGTAAACGTCCTGGTTCCGCTCTATCTGAACATACAACGACTTCTCATAACCACTATAAGCGTAAGTAAATTTATCTCATTAAATAATATGAGCGAATGTTTTAAAATACAATTTGTTTGTTTTAGCTGGAGGCTCAGGAATTCATCGTCCGATTAAAAGACAAAGGATGCAATCATCAGCGTCTTCTTTAGCTGGATCCGAATATAGAGCTAAAAAAGCCAAAGGCGATTTGCAAAAGAAAGGACAATTGGATCCTTATGCCTATGTTCCACTTTCAAGAAAGGCGCTAAATAGAAGGTGAGTGGTTTATCTGAATTTTCATAATTATATTCAATTTTTTTTTCTATTTAAAAAAATTCCTTCTCTTGACTGAGATCCAAAGTTAAAATCGCAACTAGAGCGATTTTTTTTTGTAGCAAAAATTCGATGTCGAGATTTTGATGGATATACACACCCCTGAATCCAAAAAAGTGGTTTTCGCAACATGCTCTGTCTGTGTGTCTGTGTTCAATTTTAAGCATGAAGGAATTGAGCTATTACGCTGAAATTTTATATTTAAGTTAGACATCTCCCTGGAGCGTGAAAATAAGCTTTACAAAATCGGCTAAAGAGTACTACTTTTTCAGTTTTTTTCGCAAAATTTTTTTTTTCGCAGATTTTTCTCAAAATTCTCTCTAACGATTTTGTTTAAAATTCAAAAATCAATTATTTTTAGATGCTCTTTAAAATGTATATTTTCATTTTGCCATTGAAATATTCTGGAGACCACTTTACTCTTGTACTTCATAGAAAGATAGGAGATATGGTTGCCATGTATTACTTAGCTTGCTGATTAATAAACGAACTTTTGCAGCATCATCCAGACGAGCTCTAATTTCAAAAACATCTTGGTATCTTGCAAACCATATGTCGAACGTTTGGTCACTTTCTGGATTAAAATTAAATTCATTTATTCTCACCGCTAGAGAATTTAGTAATTTTTCATTATCGTTCGTTTGCGCGTTGTAAGCTTGTTGAAGCATTCGTTGAACATCTTCCAATGTAAATATTTTTTTCCATTTTCAGATAATTTAATTAAATATATATTTATTTAATATTTAATATATATTTTGCCTCGTCGCCAATTATGTTATATCGGGGGCCGATATACGCGTAAAATAATAGAAAAAGAATTAGACGTAATTATAAATAAAACATTGATTTTAATTCTTTAATTAATAATAAACAACAATCGCTAATAATCAACTAATTAATGAATAGGATCGGCCAGCTGGATCCAACAAAAAGATTAATATTTTCCTATTCTTATGAAATTCAAATGTACCGTACTCTCGGAAACTAAATATATGTCGACACAAAAAATCAGGTGTGACAAGCAGTGGCGTAACGTATTTTAGCTGCACCCCCCCCCCCTTTTTGCCACGGGCGGGGGGCCGAGGCCCCCCCCTCCCCCCGAAATTTTTCAAATCTATATACATATACAGTATACTGCCTAATTTTTAAATTTTTGTTTTTAAAAGTGTGTCGCATAAATAAAAGTACGCCGACCCCGCACCGCGGGATTAATAATGGCAAGGACAGAAGAAGAAGAAGTATCTCTTGTAATAAACCTATATTTTAAAAGACAAAATAAGTAAATACTGTTTTTAATCAGGAAGTCAAAGGAACTTTGCAACCAGGAGATTAAATAAAAAAAATATTTTATTTAATTTTTATTTGCCGACGTTTCGGGTGTCTATCTCGATCTTCATCAGGGCAAATATTCTATATACACGTTCATATAGGAGGGTCGACCTATTATTATAACAAATTATACTAATCTTTCTATACTAAGAAAAGAATCTTTTACTAATTTTTTTACTTTTTTTTTTTTTGTTTTTAGGAAAAAATTAAAATCCTCAGCTCACATTTCCGGCGTGGTAAATAGTATGAAAAAAGGAGTTAAAAAAGGATCGAAAAGCCGAAAGAAATAAATTATTTTTAATTATTTATTAAAAATAAAAAATACTGTAATAAATAATTAATACAAAATGTGGTCTATAATTAAAACCTTCCAACTTCTTCTTCTGTCCTCGCCCTTATAACTCCCGCGGTGCGGGTCGGCGGACCATATTCTCCCTCTCCACCTCCCCTCTATTCAATGCTGTTGTCTCCGACAGGCAAAACTCGTCCCCAAGTCATCCTAGGTGCTCCTCTGCCTTGTCTCCCGAGGAACCCCCATATCGTACAGCGTTCTTTATTTATTTATTTATATATTTATTTAATTGAAGAGATAAAGTGGCTGTTATATTTAACAATAAGAGGATAAAGGAGCAAGCAGCCAGGTAGTTAGTTTCCACGAAATGAAACTCTCTGTGGAGGAAATAGTTTCGGTTTTAATGAAATATAACCATCATCAGTCCATTTATCGAGCTGAAAGCATTGTAGAGTTAGAAAAATCAAAATCAATCAATCGAGTAGATCAGGCATTTGTGGCGCCCACTGTACTTCATAGGGAAGATAGGAGAAATGGTTGCCATGATAACAAAATATAAATATTTTCTAATACTTATAAATTTTAGATCTTGACTTCTAATATATCAGCGGAAAACAAAATATATCTCGACACAGAACTTACCTTCGATAATCGAAAGTTGTGTGCTGTGCGACAGTCACACCAGATTTTTTTTATTACTGATTCCGATTCTCTCGTTCTTCATCTTATATGATGAAATATTTGATTAATCAAAAACGATGTATTTTATCGTATATAAAAAAATTGAAAAAAAAAAAAGACTTTAAACTCATTTTTCTCAATACTAGGTTTTTAATAACCAAAATTTTAAAAATTCATATTTTCCAAACGAAAAAAGATAATAAACAATTTCTAAAAAATGCCGGCTTGCTCAGCAGGATGTGTGTTCTGTTCAGAAAGCATAAAAACTCAATTTTAACCCGGATAAAGATTTGGTACCTTTTCATGTGGATAGTCGCATAGAGATTTAAAATATTTGAAATTCTATATTGACAAATATTTTTTTTGGGCGAGGGGACCTTTCTTGCAGTAGCGTAACTAGGTGGGAGCAAAGGGGGGGGGGCGCTCGCCCCCTCCGCCCCAGGCGCTTCAAGCCTTTGGCGCCCCTCAATACCGACATAGGCGCCCTAGGGCATCTAAAATATAAAACACGAACGGTGATTTTATCATATTCTTTTCATAAATTGTCCAAAAAATTGATAGTTTTCTTTTAAATTATATTACAACTTAAACAAACGGCGCCCTAGTTAAGCTTTGCCCCCTCCGCCCTCAAAGGCTAGTTACGCCGCTGCTTTCTTGTACCTGCGGGGGAGGGGTTGCGAATCAATGTGGTTACGCCACTGATTCCGGGTAATTAGTTGATTGATATATTATATAGTTTAATTGTATGTATAATTATTTTCATTTTTTCGATACTATGACGGCGCTACGGGGGGGGGCTAGGGGGAGCAAGCGCCCCCCCCCCGGCAAGGACCTCTGCCCCCCCCTGGATGCCCCTCCAATCAGTTCGAAAACCAAATAAAAAAATTTCTACAATTTTTATTCACTTTTTCTTAAATTAAGCATTAAGGTTGTGTAAAAAGAAAATTTATTTTTTTTATTCTTATTTTAATAAATAAATTTAGTTCTCAAGTTTTTGACAAGTAAATATCTTTCTTTTTGTGCCATTAAAAAGTCATCGAAAGGAAAAATAACCGATAACTTTATTGAGATCCAATCTAAAAAAAAAAACAATGTTCTTCTTCGAGTATAGGTGTAAATCCACCAGTTTATGAATCAAGCTCAAGGGATTCAGAAGAAATTGGTACTGATTTTGAGAAATTCTGCGCCCCAGTATCCAATGCAAAGCCAATCTCTCAGAAAAATTCCTGGGCCTTCAGATATGAAGGAGTCGGGGGCAGTTCTGAGATATTTCAATTTTAAATTCTGAAAACAAAAAAAAAACACCGATAGAAAATTCGTTTGTTTGCATCTGTCAGAGCACTCTAATGGCAGGGAGCATGCCAACCAAAACCTGAAATTATTTCCTTACACCATGGGCGTAGCCAGTGGGAGGCAGGGGGGCCGTTGCCTTAGGGCTGGACGGTAATGGATTTTCATTACCGACCTCGATAATGAAAAAAAAACCGGTCTTTCTCGAAAGTCGGTAAAAACCGGTTTTTCTCAAAGTCGGTAAAAATTTTTTACCGCCCGCGGAACCAAAGTTTGCCGCCGCGGCACATTTTTTTTCGCGGAACCAGAATTTTTCCCCGTCCGAAAAATATTTTACCTTTTTTAGAGACGCCAATTTTGCCGCCCGCGGAACCAAAGTTTGCCGCCGCGGAACATTTTTTTCGCGGAACCAAAATTTTTTACCGTCCGAAAAAATAAGTTTTTACCGACTTTCGAAAAAAAACCGGTTTTTACCGAATTAGAGGTTCGTTACCGCGTTTTCGGTAAAAAATTTTTACCGGTTTTAACCGGTTTACCGTCCAGCCCTACGTTGCCTCCCCCTGGCTTGTCCTAAAAATTAAAAAAAACAAACAAACAAATATATTTTTCCCATAGGGAATTTTTTTTAACGCCACAATCCATTACATTAATTTAATTTTTTTTTTATCTAAATAAATAATAATCTATGTATATATTATTTGCAACCCCCCCCCCCCCTCCTCTCGCTCTATCGAGGCGTTGCCCCCCCCTAACAAGATGTCTGGCTACGCCCATGCCTTACACGACATTCGGTAAGGTTTTAAGACTTTGGAGTTTAGGATTTCACAGTTATTAGCATTAGTAAAAGAATTTATTTTCGATTTAACTGTGGCTTATTTGTAAAAATTACAACGTTTCTGCCACTCATTCTGTGGCCTTCTTCAGGTACAATTCACCTAAGTTTTATAAAGGTTGTTACATCTGTGAGTCAGTGGCGGATCCAGAGGTATTTCTCGGGGAGAGGGGGGGGGTAATCTGGAGTGACTGGTCGCACAGCACACAATTTTTTCTTAATTTCGGTAATTTAAAGGCGCATTCTGTACTTGTTTGCCAGAATATAAATACAAATCAAATTTTAAAGTATTCATTTTTAAAATTTTACATTAAAAATAAATTTTTTTGCAAAAAAAAAGTATTTTTTTTAAATCTCGGGGGGGGGGGTAATTACCCTTTTATCACCCCCCCTTGTATCCGCCCTTGCGAGGTTAGCACGCTAACCCCTACCCCAAGCCCCGAGGGCATCTAAAAATAATAAAAGTTTCCCTTAGAGAAAAAAAAAAGAAAGTGAAAGTCTTGTTAGTTAATACAAATGATGTCCGCAATAATTCCCAAAAATAACCCTATGAAAAATGTATTCACTTTCTCTTTCGTAATTTAAAAATACGTTTTTAAAAATAAACAAGTTTCAAACTATATAAGAGTATAACAAATTCTATTTTGATGTTATTCGAAAAACAGACACTTGAAGATGATTCGTTTGTTTTTGCTTAGTGTTGTTGTTATTGGCGTAGCTGAATGCCAATTCCAAGGGGGTAGAATTCTCGAGCCTCCAGTTCCTACGCTTTGCTCTCAACGCGCTATACATGAGCGTTATAATGGCAAAGGTTATTTCTTTTCATGGAAAGATCCAGCTTTGGCTGGAACCGAAGAAGATTGGTTGGGTGGCCGCAATTACTGCCGAAAACGGTGTATGGACCTTGTCTCATTAGAAACTCCTGATGAAAATCAATTTATCAAGCAACGAATTGTTCAAGGTATTTATACCAAATTGGTTTGAATAATCGGCTTGGGGTAGAATAGGACCTCCTTATAATCGTATATCAGATTGCTGATTATATTATTAAATATAAAAATATTTATTCACAAGAATAGTTGCGAATTTAGTAATTTATATGTTTTGCAGAGGGAGATTTGAATACCTTCAGAACCTCGTATTTATAAAGGAAAGGCGATATTTTTCTGTAGCCTATCTACTGTCTGTACTCCACACTCCGCTCCTTACATCTCCTAGACACCAGCGCGCGCAACCAGGATTTGCTCCTAAGGGGACGGGGCGTGAATAAGTAGCCTTGCCAAGCCGATGACAAGTGTTAGCGTAGGGGGCAATTTTTTCATAAAATTTACTTAAAAGGTCTCAAATTTAGAAACAACATAATTTACATCAAATTATTGAATTATTTTCTAAAGTTAAAAGATAGGCGAATAGATTTAATTTAAAAAATAAATAAATACGCCTTTTTTCTTTCTTTTTTTCTATTTTTCGTAAGAATATGTATATATAGGGTATATTTGCCGCCTACCCATTTGCGCGGGCACGAGCCGCCACTGTTGAATAATCGGATCAGATTGGCTGATTATAATTAAATATACAACACGGGAATAGTGGCGAATCTAGACATTTATTTTGGGGAGGCTGATGGCTATACCGGAGGGTATTCCATATCCCCAACGGGAAGAGAGGTCCTCCCACCGAAAATCTTTTCAATTTTATGTATCTAGACTTATTTTTAGATCTCCTAAACCAATGGTTTCCAAACAAACGTTACCCCGCCCTCCCTTAAAAAATATTTAAATTTTTGTAGACGGACTGATGATGAGATATCGAAACGTCCCCGGAGTCGAGAAGCACGTAGGTTTTTTATTTGGCTAATCCTGTCCCCTGATTTCATAGGCGTAGCCAGACATCTTGTTAGGGGGGGCAACCCCTCGTTAGGGCAAGAGGGGGGGAGATTGCAATTAATATATACATAGATTATTAATTATTTATTTAAATAAAAAAAAATTAAATTAATATAGTGGATTGGGGCGTTAAAAAAATAATTCCCATTGGGAAAAATATATATTTGTTTGTTTGTTTTCAATTTTTAGGGCAAGCCAGGGGGGGCAACGGCCCCTGCCTGCCTCCCCCGGCTACGCCCATGCCTGATTTAAATCAATTTTGTAAAATAGTATTTAATTAAAATGTGTGAAGTCTACAGTAAATGGCATCAGTTACCAAAAAAAAAAAACATTGTTGAAATCCCATATTTATAAATTTACATAGTATAATATTTCTTTGTTCAATTTATCGATTTTTTAAATATTTTTTATTTCAAAATTTGCTTTTTATTGAGCCATTGATAATGATTTTTTTTTCTCTTTTTTCAAGGAAATCAAAAATATATTTGGACGTCTGGACGTTTATGTGATTTCAAAGGTTGCGATCGCCCCGATTTACAGCCATTAGCAGTTAATGGTTGGTTTTGGACTGCTGAATTATCAAAACTGCCTCCTACCACAGATCGAGTTTTGAACGATTGGAGCCCCTCTGGCGGGTAGGTCTTAAACTCAGAACCCCTCCCCCCCCCCCTCCCCATTTCAAATTACATTATTATTCATTAAATATTTTTTTACAGATTGAATAAACCGCAACCAGACAATAGAGAAGCTCAACAAAACGGCGCACCTGAAAATTGTTTAGCGGTCTTGAACAACTTTTATAACGACGGTGTTCATTGGCACGATGTCGCTTGTCATCACCGCAAGCCATTTGTCTGTGAAGAAAGTGAATCGCTGCTGAAATATGTCCGATTCACAAACCCAAACTTACGAGTTTAGCATCATACAAGTCATAAATGTACATAAAAGAATTTAACACTATTCAAGTGAATTTATTTATTAATAAAAAATACATAACTATTAATTTTTTTTTTTTTTTTTTCTTACCAATTCAAATCTTTATAAAATTCCTCTGGAATTTTTCCATTTTTATGCCAAAGAGTTGGCCATAAAATTTCATGATTGAGATATTCCATTTCTGAATGAGGCCAAAATTTTGAAAATAAATAATTTTCATTTTTATTAGTTGATTTCTCAGAAAAATTTGGCGATAAATGTCGAGACATTTGGCTCAATGAAATTTCACCTGGAATTTTATTCATTTTTTTTTCTATTTCATTCTCTGCAATTTTCACAATCTCAATTTGAGAAGAATTCTTTAAATCGTCTGAAGGAGTTTCTTCAAAATCAATATCGCCATCATTATCTTTAATTTCATAAAATTTTATAGATTTTTTTTTATTTTCTCGTTTACACTTTTGTGATTTCAAATTTTTTTTATTTGAAACATTTTTTTTCCAACATTTAGGCTTGACATTTACTGATGAAGGAATAACTGTGCATTCAATTGATAAATCATTTAAATTTTGACTTATATTATCATTTTCCAAAGTATTTTCCTCATTAATTTCTTCTTCTTGTTTTGAAGATGGTTCACAAGAAATTTTATTTGAAAAATCCACCTTTTTATTTATATTATCATTTTCAAAAGTATTTTTCTCTTCAATTTGTTCATTTTTCGAAACTGGTTCCGTTATTTCATTTGATGGATTCATTTTTGATTCAGAGCCATTTGTATTTGGTGTTTCTTCTTCAATAATTATCCTAAAAAAAAAAAAAAAAATTATAAAGCCGGGCATTCACGATCACACCATCCATCCAACTGAAGTGAGGTGTAGAAGAAAAAAAACATCTCACAGACCCCCAATTATTTTTTTCGCTCACATGAACCCCTTGTAGGTCGTCGTCGTCGACCCCCGGGGGTCGATAACCACATTGGGAATCACTGGGCTGGAGTGACCGTGAATGGGGTTAATTTTATGGGTGTAATCCAAAAGGATTACATCCATTTGGGGTGATCGTGAATGCCAGGCTTAAAAAATCTCACTCCTTCCGTCCGAAAATATGGTATAGGCCCTACATTTGGCGATTTTTGTTGTCTGGAAATATGGTACACATTTGCAAAAAAAAAAAAATTTTAAATTTTTTAAAAAAATTTTTTTATTTATTTATAAAAATATAATAAAAAAAAAAAATACACCACTTCCTTTTTTTATTTAATATTTGTTTTTTTTTTATTAAAAAAAAGAAAAAATTTTTTTTTTTTTTTTTATAGAAAAGAAATATTTCACCTTCTCTTTTGAGCTTGTGCTGTATGTTAAATTCTATTTTCAGTCAGACGGGTTACTTGAAATGCGGCAGTAACTTCATTGATTGCACCGTATTGTAACCTGTTCTATTTCATGTGCTGTAATAATTTTTCTACGATACTATGACGTTGTTCTTTGTTTATATTTGGCATCTCTTCTTTTTAAATTTATCAATTTTCTATTTTCAAATCACAGCGGGTAATACTAATATAATGAATATTCCCACTATAATCCAAGATTTTTTTAAATGTATACCTTATTTTCGGACTGAGGGAGTATTATTAAGTGAAATGAAATGAATATTATCTTACTCTTCGTTGTCATTTGTGTCCGATTCATCAATTTTTTGGGAATTAGCTAATTCTGATCTTTTCACTACATAGTCCACAATGTCTTTTAGTTTATCACATACTTGAAAAACCTCGTTCCATAAGTCTCTCTAAAAAAAAAGAAATAGGAAGCAATTACGGTTTATTCATTAATATTAGTTTATAAAAAAGGTGAAATATTATTGCGTTCCCACTCCATGACTCAGGTATTGATAAAAATATCATTAATAAAAATTTTAAAAACCAAGGAATTATTTAGCAGGTTTTGCAGTCACAAAAATTCTATCGTTTGTCATGGTTGATATTAAATAATTGAACTGTTTGTTAAGACTTAAAGGAAACAATGGAAATTAAAAATGCAAAATTGTTTTTATTTTATGTTGTGTCTTTGTTTCCTTAGGCAACAATTAACAATTAAAATAAACAAACTACAAATTATGAATATTTTTGAAAATAAATGTCAAAAAATCTATGCTTTGATTGTGAAAAATTTACATATAAATAAACCGATAATTTCTCATGTAAGAAAGTATTTATTACTTCTGTATATAGCGCAAAATAGTAAAATTTATCAATGATCAAGACTATTTTACTGTTCTTAACAATCCTTTGGAATATTCCCTCTTTCCTCCCCATATGAAAGAAATTTAATTAATTAATTGAGGAATTCAGAACCAAAGAGCTGTAAGCTATAAATACATTGTGTTCTGGCGTTTTTATAAAAAAGTGAGAGTTTATTTTTCCTTTGCCAAAACACTTAATAGAAGACTGCAGCAGTCAACTTTATCACATACGTCTTTGAATTGAATTTGAGCCTCTCAACCGCAGAAGGAAATTTACTTATATATAAACGTACCTCAGTTTTTTCTAAACTTTCTGCTTTAATTTTCTGATTTGCTATTAATTTAAATTTCGTTAAATGAGAAATATAATCTTTAAGAAGAAACTTCGGAAGTCCTTCGTTTTTTTCAAACCATTTATTTAAACATTTTTTTATAGTCTCAATTTTATTTCTGATTCCTTTTAAAGAAATGCTTTTTCTCACTTTCCTTATTTTAGTATTTTGAGATTTTTCACCATTTGAATCTATTTCATAATTATGATTTTCCTCCAGCATTCTTTCACCCTCTGATAAATAAGTTTCATCACTATCATAATTAAAAGAAATTTCCATTTTTTTTTTTTTAATTTAAAACGTTAACTGATACTTTTTGGTCAAAATCAATGCTGAAAAACTAATGTCAAATTAAAATTTCCGCTTTAAGTTGTAGATGCAGAAATACCAATAAAAAAAAAATAATTTATTTAATTTTTTCTTTTCAGTGTTTCTTATAATTCTTTTTGAATATTTTTATTTCTACTTAATTTTTATTGATTAAGTTTAATATTTTAATTATTATATTAGATAAAAATTTATTTAAAAATTAAGATTAGAGGAAAACACAACAATTAAATGAGTTTAGTTTTTTTTCTGTAAATCGTTGTGAGACCTGAGTCTTCTTTTCAATTTAAATAGTTCTTTTTAGATCGTTCCTTATTTTTTGATTCATATTTTTTTTTTCCTTTTTGTTGCACAATTTTTCATTTGTAAAACTTCTTTAAATAGAAGATCCTTCATAACTCTCTGATTTAATTATAAATTATTGAATTAGTGTAGTCAACTGCCGAGTTTTTTCATGCAAATATTAAAGTTATTATTAGCTTAAACCTATTTTGTTTTGCAACATTTAAATCGAATATCTCCTACAAACCCGTTCTTTTGAACTAATCTTCCTATGTTTAGTTCTGAACGACATCCTTTTTTCCTCAATTGACACAAGTCCATTTTCTTTTTCAACAAAAATAATTTACAAACTTTTATTTCTTGGTCGTTTTTATACCATTACCTGTTTGATATGCATTTTTTCCTTCAACCTCGTTAATAATTTAAAAATGTTCTCATATGATGTGTTTTAAGTGATCAATTGCTCATTAAAATGTTTTAAGTTTTTCTTAAATCCATCACGTGAAGGACAATAGCAGGACATTTCCTGTGACGTTTTAATCAATTTTAATAAAATAATTAACCAGTGGCGATTTAATTATGTGAGTTTTCCATTTTTTTAACTTTCATAAATAATATAATTTTCTACTTTAATTAATCGTATCTCTTTTATTAGTATTTTATATGAAAACTTTATTGCAAAGTAAGTTTTATTTTGACATTTATAAAATGGTTTTTGTTTATTAATAATAAATAAATAAATTTTAAATGTCAATTCCTTTACAAATTATTTTATAAATATTAATTCTTTTACTGGAGATGGATCTTTTTTTAAAAAATTAAATAAATATTATATCTTTAAGCAAAAACTTGTTATTCGAGTTGGGGAAGCAAGAAACATTGGAAAAAATTATTTTTACTTATTATCTTTGTCATTGAAGCATTTTTATTTAAAAAAAATGTCAAAATATAAACTTTGCAGCTAGATAATATTATTTATTAATTAAAAGCCTTTGTCTTCCTTATTTTGCAATGATCTGAAACGTTAAATCTTTCTTTTTTTTTAGAAAATCTACTATTAATTATTTCATTTCAAATCAAAATCTTTATTTAAGATACATTTTTTTTAAAGGGGTAGGATAATGGAAAAAATGGCAAAATTTTTATTTGAGAAGGCCAAATATTTATTTTTATAGAGTTTGTTTGAAAGTTGCCTAAATTATATTCAACTTTTTATATTTTATCTCATTTCTCCTTTATATTTTCATTTATTTTTTATTCTCCCACAGCATACCTTTCTTGGGAGATTATCCTATTATATGAATAAAATTTAGTTATCTTATTTTTTATTTATTACATTTTAAAGTGGCTGGATGCCAAAAAATTTAATAATAATATCACAATTAGAGTTGCTGATCTTCTAAAATTTTATCTTTTTCAGGGGCTAACAAAAATAGAATTTTAACCTTTTCTCTATTATTCCTTTTTATCTAATATTTTCATTTCTAGAAAAAATTTTTGAGTGTTTTTTTACATTCTCAACTAAAGAAAGTTTTGTAATCATCAAAAAATTCAGAAAGATTTTAACGATTCTGAACTTTTTAGACCTCCCAGAGTCGAAAACAAGTATTTTTAGAATTATGTTTGGGAGTGTTTGAACAATTTAACTTAAAAACCCAAAGAGCTAAAGCGATCAAATTTCTTTTGTTTTTTACATAAAAAAATTGTACCGTAGCTCTAAAGCAAAAATGAATAAAAAATAAATTGAATTACAATAATGAATACAGATATCTTCTTTGACATAATCCCAAATCTTTCTTTAGCAATATTTTTAATAAATGATCCTCAAATCCAATTTTGTTTTACACTCATTTCATGTTTTTTCCTTTACATGACTTGTCTCAATTTCTCAGGTGTCCGTGAGAGTAAAAAAAAAATATTTTTTTTCCTCTACACAATAATAATTTTCAATCGCTACTAAATTTTCAATCTCGCTTTCGTGCAAAATTGAGAAACATCATGTTGCCTCTACAATAACGATGTTTATTTATACAATACTTGAACTTATAAGGCATCCATTTGCATTTGCTACGGGATATATAGGCAATATTTTTTTATTTGATTATCTAACCAAATGCAAACTTTGTTTTGATAGATATTTTTTAACTTGCGTAATTTTTAATCACGAAGGCTGGGGGGGGCCTGGCAACAGTCACCACAATCGTTGCGGTTAAGCAATGCCAAGCGCGGCGAAATCTCTGGATTGATGACCACGAACAATCAGCGTGTGGAACGTCCCCCGATAGCCATCAATATTGTATTTAAAATTATATAAA